>VXAY01001848.1:492566-512566 GCA_013399855.1 Oxyruncus cristatus
TTTTCAGCTGGCTCAAAAAAAAAAAAAAAAAAAAAAAAAAGAAAAGCTGGTTTCCACATGTGGAGATGCACCTTTCAAATCTTGAGGCTGTACTGGCTGATGAGATGATACAACAGCAAGAAGTTCTTTGTAGAACAGATTTTTACGGTGGGTTTTTTTAACAGATTTTAAGTGTCAATTATTAAACAGGAAAATTTTGTAAGAGTCCATATGTGAAAGGATTAGAGCGCTTACCACTAATTAGTCTAATGGCACCCAGTGTTAAATATTTATAACCATTAAGAAGGCTAAACCATCAACAGCAATATGATTGTGATTCACAGAATTCAGAGTCTAGAGATTAAGAATGTTTTCAATCAAAATTAGGTACTCTAGGGAGGTGGATAAAAAATAAAGTAGGAAAAGGGAGTAAAAATTGATGATTAGGAAGGCTCAAAGAGTAATTTCACTTTGTATTCTGATATTACCTATAAGAAGGTGAAATCAGCAAGTAATTTCTAGAAGCATTTCAAAGTTTAAGCACCTTGTAAAGAAGAAAAAAAATCAAGTGAAAGACTCCATAGTGAATAGTACTTTATTATTGTGTAAGCTCACCTTTGTTTGAAAAAACACAAATATTATCCCTTAGATTTGTATGTAGATTCCATTGTGATTTCAGAGGCAAGGAGGTTAAAGATGGCACAGTTCCACTTAAAAGTGCAAAAATGAAGAAATCAAGTGGTGTAATTTTAAGTATTATACATCAATTTCATTCAATAGCAAACACATTCAACTGTTTTAAGATTGATTAACCAGATACTGCTGATATAAACACCTTTCAGATATTGAATTCCATCTTCATTCACTGAAGATAGTTTGCAAAGCTAACCCTCCTAAGAACATAAGTCTTTGCTGATGCATTTTGATAGGTTAATTCTAGTAAGAAAAATATACATGATACATCACCTATGCATGTGAACAAATCCCAGTGGCACCCCAGTATCTGAGAGGGGACCACAGAGACTCCTCACAAGCTGTGTTTCATCTTCTGCCCATTGCCTGTCACTGGGTAACACTAAAAAGAGCCTGTCTCCATCTTTATACTCTTTCCAGACTTATCAAAATTAGTCTTTAGCTAGCCTCAGTGGATTGAGATTCATTCCAAAAAAGAAAATACACTGTATCTTTCTCTGTGACACACACTACCTACTGTCCTCAACAAATAACACCACAACACGTTTTAATATTTCTGAAAATCAGTGGCAAAGTCACAGAAAAAAAAAAAAAAAAAAAGCTTAATGGTAATCCTTCTTCACCTTTAAAGAATTGTATTTCGAAATGTAATTTATATTCATCAAATTTTTTAGTGTACGTATTGCTATGTCCCTAATTCCCCATTTTTATGAGGAAACTCTAAGCAAGTGCTTGGAATGACTATTTTTCAATATCTGTGCTTCACTTAGCATTTTGATCTACTTAATCAACACTGGTATATTTTAAAAAAATCAGTCATCTTACTTCTTTGTAAGAATTATGCTCTTACAAAGCAAAGATATTTTGCTTTAGTTTTCCCGCAATATTTGTCAGAAAAGCTTAGTTTCCCTTCTAAAATTCTCCATGGTCAGTGGCATTGCAAATAAGCTCATTAATGCATTTTGCATTCTCAAGTATTACATTTGTTCAACAGATTTAAAAATATGTAACTCCACATGCTCATTATCTTCTTCAGTTTGGTTAGGAGGCTGTCAACCTTGTCAATTATATTACTTCAGAGACTTCCCTTTTATTTCTTCCTCCCATGTTTTCTAAGCTTTCTGATCATGTTCTACAAAAATTTTCTCTATACCCACACTCTGTCTTCAAATAGCCTTTTTTGAAAGAATCTCCCCTTTAATTTTTCATCACTTTGCAGTGCACAGGTAGTATTATCTTTATTATTCCAGTGTTGCTTTCCATCTTTTATGGATTCAGTTTTCACTATGTATTATATTCTGCAGACCTATTGTCCTCTTCACCTCCTTAGTTCATCCCTCTGTTCTGTCTTTTTTACCTGTAAGCCCCTTTTCCATACTGTGACCTTTCCCAGTCCTTTGAAATCTCCACGGTTTGTGCCTGTCCTCCAAGTCACACTGCTATCCTTCAAAACAATTTTTTTGACTGCAGCCTGAACCTCTGTTTGAAGATTCTATCCTAAACTACTTTTCAGACATATTATAATTGGAGATAACCCAGAAAAAAAAAAAAAAATCAACTGTCTTTTAATCTGAGAACCTAGCAAACCAGGGAAGCGATCCCATGCCGTTCAGGCCTCTGATTACTACCAAAGAAGTGCTGCTTTCTCTGAAGAGTTTCAATAGTCAGAAGGTAAAAGTGCTGAACTTCATTGGAAAGAAGACTGGGGAGAGAAGAAATGAGGATATTCAAGCAACTTACTTAAAATATAACTATTTAATCAATGTTCCATTTCGTATTTTCACACGATCCTAGGTGTAGGTTTTCAGTCACCTCTGTAAAACCTTATTGATGAAGAGATGGAATAAATAATATGTTTACAATTTTAGCTCTACCAGTGCTACATGCAGATTAAGAAAGTTTGGTCTTTAAGCTTGATTCTGTCAGAAAATCTTAGATGTAGTTAAACAATAAGCATAACCCAATTACAAGGGATGTCATGCCACTTTTCTGGGACACTAACTTCATGCTGAACCAGTGTTCACCAAATGCACATAGATGAGCAAACTTTCTTAGAGGCTGCAGCCGTATTCTGTCACTGTTAATTTTCATGCTTATCACTGCAATTTGAGCTGTGAAAATGTGCAGGTCAAATATTGAAGAAGGAACATGCTTTGTCTCCAGTGATAGCCTGGCAGATCCTGTTTTCTCCTAGTGTTCTCCCACTTGCTGCAAAAATAATATATTCAATATACAAAATTTTGTATACATGCCTCAATACCTTAGGGCTTTGGCTTTGTCCAAATTTGCTCCTTCCTCATCTTTTACAGTACAAGCCTGATCTAGCATCAAATGAACAAAGCATAGGAATTAGAAAATAGAAAAAATCATTCTCAAATAGACTGGAAAGGTTTGGAGGACACAAAACATCGTTCTGACACAAATCTAAACAGAAATCACGTTTATTAATAACTGTTCCATTTCGATTGATGCTACAGTAAAAGATACCAAAAGGCTCATTTGCCTAGTACACCAGTAGTGCTTATGTCAAAGTCATCTGAATGAGTGAGGAAACTCAACTTTATTTTCCGTCATTGGCTTTCAGCTTTTGAACTTGCCCTCTTTCTAGTTTTGTTATGTTCTTTTCCACTCCTTTTCAGTTTGTGAACTGTTTCTTTGTAATTAAGAGCTGTGTGCATACCTCTGTGAGTCTTGCACATTTTCAGCCTCTCCTAATATTCCTAGGTCTGGTGGCACAGGAGCTGACAATAGTTGGAACTAGACTTTTGGAATTAATAAAAGCTATGCAGCTTTATGATGGAATCATTATGCAGGGCCAGAGACTTCTCTGATACAATAAACCTGTTAAAAGCAATACCTTCTTATGCCCTAAAGGATTCATTTTTTAGGGTATACTGAGAGGAAAGATATGCTATTAATGAATAGCTTTCATGTTCTTATGTTACAGTTATTGGAAAGTATTTTTTTAAGCATTAATTGCAAAAACAATGCCATGGCATAATTGGCTCCAGTGGTTTAATGCTAAGATAGGAAGAGGCTTCATGATAACTGTGCTAACTTCTAAAAAGCTCTCAGTTCCCTTTGTTACCAAAGATGAAATTTCAGTTCACAAGGATCATGATTTCAATACCCAGGCACTGATAATCCAGGTAAAAAGAGACCTATTCAACTTGATCAACTGAAGCTGAAAAGTATAATGAAAAGCTCTAACACAGCTTATTCCTTTCTTTTTGTGGACTAGGAAAATGGAACCCCTCATTAAGAATTCTTTTAAGGTATTATATGGAAATTTTTTTGTTTACTTTCAAGATTTTAGTAGTTTGTGTATTTTCCTAATGAAAGTGGATTGTTTCTCCCTTTTGAGAGTTTAAAAATGTACAATATTGTTAGACCTGAGTCAGGAAAAAAAAAGGAAATCAAAATTAGTATAAGCAACACATATATTAAAATCAAAGGAAACTTAATATGGCATATTCAGGAACATCGTAATCTCTAAAATAGCTTAACAGCTGTTTCATACCTCATCCTGACACGTATGGAAACACTGATATTTCTTTCTGAAACAAAAGGTACAGAAACAATAAGGCTCAAGAAAACTTTGGGTACCTAAATCAAAGCAGATGAAGTCCTGAGACCAGGATCTGGTCCCTAAAGTCAGCACTCAACCAGGCACCCATATTTTCCTTAGATCCAAGTGGATCTAGAGATGAGACTTATTCAGGAAAGACAGCGTACTATTCACTGGGAAACAGTCTAGCAGACTCAAGAGAATCTACAATAGTCCCTAAAATTAATAGCAGAATTCCTCATACTGGGATTTAAATTACTATCTTTCATAGTGGAAGAAAAAAGCAGAAAAATGAAAGTGATTTTCAACTCTTCAAGAGGTATTTCAGTATCTCACCAACAAAATAATTTAAAAAAAAAGTAAAATAAAGAAATTCTAAATACATGAAATATATAAATCAACATAAACACTTTAACAACCAACATAAATAACTGTAGATATTATCAACAAAGTCAGAAAGTATAATTGAACTCCAGCCTATCTCTAAATAAAAATCTCAGTGTATTGTAACCCAGGTCTGATATTTCTAGCCCAGTGAACAAAGTTTTTCATTATTTTAAAATGAGAGTGATAAAATTTTACATTGCATGTAAAATTTGTATGTGACACTTCCCCTGAAAGAATTCTAAAGAAAATGGGAAATGATAGATGCAAAATTTGCTTGCTCTATTCACCCAAATTTTTTATGTTTCCCAGTTACAGCATTAGTTACTACTGTACTTATGAAAATTGTTAGTCATTAACCATTCATTATAATATTTAAAGACATGAAGAAATGAAACTCTAATTGAAGTCTAAGCCTTAAATATTGGTGAATAATTTAATTTTCTTGCAACTAATAATGTAAAATAAGCTATTTCTCTAGATTCTTACTTTTGTTTCCTTTTGTCTTACAGTCTGCTCTCATTTATAGCACTTTCAATATTCCTCAATATAGGAAAAATACTTATTTTTTTTGTTTTCTAATAAAAATTTTGCTCTGATGCCCTAGTGCATGGTGCATCTCTGCCTAAAAAATGTTACTTAAATGTAATAGGATTTCTTGGAGAGAGTAAGATTGTTCTTTCATATACAACACGATATTGACTCAACATCTTAGAATACAATTTTTGTATTTTCCTGTTTATGACTGGGAAGGTGAATTGTGTGTTTATGCCAATACATATAAATGATACAAATTTCAATGCGCTTTTCCCTTCAGATGCAACATCCATATACTTTAATTCACCTAGTAAAATCCTGACACCACTTTAAACTACTTTATAACTTTATCTCTACCAAATGACATTTTTCATACTCTATTTTACTTATTCTGAGTTATTTATGTTAAATTATATCAAGAAGAGGTTTAGAATGAATGACAATAAGGTTTCCATGGAATAATCAGACATCTGTTGTTGTTTTTCACTCAAAGACATTTTTCTAACCTCAGCTTTTTTAAAATCCTGGTCCATCTTTCTACAATGAAGAAAAAACACATAAATGATATTCCAGAGAAGATTATTTTACCCCATAAAAACAAAGATTTAGCTGTGAATATATTATTTTGAGAGTAAAGTTCCATGAATTCAGAACACAATTAGAGGATTTTCTGTCTTTCTCTGTGGTTTGTGATTGAAAATGTGTGTTGGAGAAAGACTGGCCATAGCTACTAAAGCAGAGGACAGTCAATTTAAGCATCATTATTCCATAATATTTTCTCTTATTTTTTTGCCGTTTGTCATTACAGGCCTTCAGTCCTGAGTTTATTCTCAGTTACTTCTCTTCCCCATCACCTACAACTGATTACATCATCACCCAATCTCAGCAAGGTATAAAACATCTTGAGATACACTCTATTTGTTTGGTTTCTGTTTATTTTCCCAAGGAAAATGTAGATATCCTCAGGGTCATTTTCTCAGTACACAAAATACATATACTGTAGGCACTTGAATGCATAATTGATAAGGTGGGAGAGAAAGAGGAACAGATTCTTAAGAGAATTCATGTAATCTAATCACATTTTCTTGGGAAGTTTCAAAAAAATATATATGAGTTATCTCCAGTGCATGTGCCTTCCCCCTTTCTCCTCCTGCTGACACACACATTGGAAACACAAGGGTTTTGAGCCTCTTTCCGGACGTAAAAAAAAAAAAATGTTTCTACTGAATTCAAAAACACATGCCAACATACAATAAAAAATTATCCAGTTTGCACAGTAGGATATACTTTTAATGTAATGTAAATTTGCTTGTAAAGGTCATTTTCATTCGAAGAAGGTGCATGAGCTCCGCCCTAGGCTGACCCCTTGTTCTCCCTGGGAATTGGCTCTGCAGAACTGACTATCTGTGAAATCCAGACCAAATCAAACGCTGATAACATTTTCAGAGAGGTAAGAGAATATAAACAGTTCTTCTTATACACCTACATCCCACACCTGACAACAGGGATCAGAATTGATAAACTGAGTTATTTATTTATTTAATCAAAGTCCATATTTGTAATTGTTGAGCTATGAACACTTGTCATTAATGGGGGAGAAAAAAAAAAAGAGCTTTCTGATTTTTTTATGTGGTTCATTATAGATCATATGCTGATACTCACTGAGTAACTAATCACTAAGTGATTTCTTTCTAGTAAAAATTTAGATTTCTTTGAAAATTAAAACTAAGGGCAATTTTGCATGTAGCCATTTTCAGAACTTAGCTATGAAAGAAACATGCAAGAAAAAAAAAAAATCAGAAAACCTTAGAACTTGTCTTCTATGAAAACACAGACTTCTTAAAAGAAGCTCTTTGATATCCAGAACCATGGGGATATAAAATTAACTGTTGCAGTATGAAGCACTAGAAAAAACTGTGTTCACAGACTGCATAATTTAAAAGATTGAACAATTAAAGATCTGTACAACTCTTCATAACATTCTAACTGCAGTTTCCATGAAAGCTATAAACTAGATGGCAGCTTACAATTATTAGACCAGCATTTACGACTTTGCTTGTTATAGCACTGTTATTTTCACACCATTATTAATAGAACTGAGGCTAAGGAAGCACAGCTCCAAAGCATTTCCATGACATTCTGCATCAGTGCTAGTCAATACAACTTTTTGGAGAAGAGGAAGCAAGGCAAAGATAATTCTTGTGAAAAAAATATGTTGGCTTGTGGGTTTGTGTCATTATTTTTTAAGGAAAAAGAAACCTTGTTGATGCAGTAAATGATCCTTAGGAACAGAGTGGTGGTACTCTTTTTGTAGGAACAGCTTACCTTCAGCAGAAAGAAAAGAAGTAATGTCAGTCCAAATGTTTGAGGGATTATGTGTTCTTTATACATGTCCCTTAACCTGCATACCACCAACACACTAATACCAGAAAAATCACCTTGCCAACAAGAACCGAAGCATGCCCTACCAATCCACCCTCACGACCAGAACATATCCTGAAGAAGGAAAGAATTGTCCTCTTAGATGCTGTTTCCTCCTAATCTATTAGATTTAGGTTTGTGGTGACTTCGCAGTGTTTGCTCCAGTCTTAGGCTTTTTTCACTAAGCGTGGATTCTGCAGGTTGTCCTCAAGTAATATGCCAGTGTTAATGATTAGCACCAAGTCCTGCATAGTTTCCATAATCTCACTGAATCTGACTCAGCCCCATAGCTTTTGGGTTTCAGTGTATGTGAGAAATTCTTACCCTTTTTACATCTGACCTTTAGCTGTAAGGCAAGTTGATCTTTTTGGTTTTTTTGGTTTTTTTTTGGTTGCTTCTGTGATATCTTGCATTTTCAGTGTTTTATAAACCTTGTTGTAGGTATCATTCATTTCTAAGAAGGTATCAATCATTTCCAGAAGGACTCCTAGAAAGGAGTTGCACAACATTGCTGTTTAGAGGAATAACATAGGGAATAGTAGCTTTCTCTTCAGCCATGTGAAATGTGGACTTATACTAAAACATAAAGCTAAATTATAAGATATCTTTATAGTTTGGGTAGCTTCTACCTTCCTTTTTTTCATGTGTGTCTGAAATCTTAGCTCATCTACATTGTCTAAGAAGCACAGGTGTTAATATGTTAATTTTGGAGGTGGCAAAAGGATTAAAAGACTGATCTTACGGTTTCCATCTTCTCAATGTTTTTGTGGGAGTAACAACATGATTTTGAAGATGAGTTATCTCACAAGAAATGTATTTAGTGGCCTTTTTCTCTTGCAGTCTTTTCGCCAGTGGAGAAGGCAGTCAACACCATTACTTGATGGAAAAGAAAGTGTAGTTAATTTTCATTGCCATTCTTTACTCACGGTGTGGAAAAGACAACACAACTAGTCATCAAATAAATGAGAGTTCTCCTTGGAAATCTTTGTTATGCTATGTCTAGATTCCTTTCAGTAAAACTGCATGTTTTAGCAGTGCTCAGGGCTACAGAAAGAGGCAATTGGTCCTTTATACCTTCAATATCTGGAATAATCAACCTAAACCACTTTGTACACAGAAAAATTGTGCCACTGACTATATATATTAGTAAGATCAAACCTCCTGATTAAAGAAGTCCCCCGATCTGTTATTTTTTGAAAAACTGAAAATCCTTCTAAAACAAAATAAAGAACACCGTAGATGATATTAATGGTTCAAGATCGGAAGATAAAACAATACAAGAAGAGAGATTATGCAGACTCCTTGGTGATTCAGAAAAATGTTAGCTATAATTATTTTCACTGTCATCAGTGAGGGAATGAGAGTTTACTGCCTGAAAACCCGCCTGCATTCTTTTTCCCAATTGTATCAGCTCTTTTATTCATGATATTTATTTTCCCTACTAACCTTATGTCTTTTGCAACTGTAGTTTAGACAAAATATGGTTTAGACTACCCAACAGCACCAATTCTATTAAAACGTGACTTTGACTTACTCTTTCATAGACTTAAAATCTAACTCAGGACTTCCAAACAGTATTTTTTATATATTCATATAAGCACAATTCAGTATACTAAAAGTAGTTTAAAATTTTCCTCCTCATAGTTGACTGACTCACAGTTATTAAAAAATATATCAGAATAACAATCAAATATGAAAATATTTGATTAAAACTCAATGCTATAGAATTTTAGTTACACTATTGCATGTATGTAAACTTTTTTTTTTTTAATTAAAAAAAAACAATTAAAATAATGAGAGGGAAAATGAGTTTGCATGGAATGGAACAGACAGAAAGCAATGGAAATAAGCAAAAAGCATGTATTAGGAACTCTGCATGTTCCTTATCCACTTTGTTACATTAATATATGTTGCAAAAGAAAAAGACAATGCACAAGAAGCAATGGAGAGGGGAGCTGAGAATGGAAGTTAAAACTTATTTCTGCCTTGAATTTAATAAGAAAAAATTAAACCTTGCACTGAAGTAATAAAAAATTGTATAATGTTTGTAAGCCAGAGTCAACAATGATATTAGTGAGTATCTACACTTGACAGACAGTAGCTAGAGCTTTGAGATATAGCTCTGTGGTTATGCCAATTTTCTACTTTCATATTTTCACCCCCATAAAATATCAGCCTTGAAAACTGAACTCTTCCAAAAGCTATTTTCTTTTCAGAGGTAAGATATCAAATAGTTTGAATCAAATTCAGGGGGGAAAGGAGAAAAGCAATCCTACTGTATTTATTTGAACCTGTTGAGAACTTTCTGATCACATTTTTTAGTTTTCAATTACACATTGCAGGATTAAAGGCAGATAGCAATTTGCTGAAAAAGATATTCCATGTGATGAAGGCTTCTCTTGAGATCTTATTTTACAGCTAAGAGAAAATTAGGAGGAAAACAAGAAAAAATGAATCTACTAACAACAGTAGCAGAAGTGTTTTGGACTAGATGTGTGTGTATCTGAATTTCTTAAGATGGTTTGGGTGTCCCTGGATGTCCTTATACAAACACACTCTAAACACCTCAAAAATTTTGAAAACATAGTTAAATGCTTTTCCCCAATACACAAAGCCTGGAAAATTTAGCTACTTTCTCTTAAATTCAGACTTTCTCTGATGTCTCACTTCTACTTTTTTTGGAAACCTCCAACTCTGCCTTTAAAGAAAGTCCCAAAGAACTGAATGTAGGAGGAAATCTGTCAGGAGCAACAAGGAACTTTATGAACAGTTCAAGTTATGGAAATAAACTGTCTATCCTAAGCAGAATATATGAAGACTCATGTTACAAGGAGAAGAAGAAGAAGTTTCACAAGAAGTTCTAAAAGTTATCACAGTTTAACATATTGTTAATGCACACTTTTCATATATTGTACCCCCAGTTTTAAAAATAATTTTCCCTTATAATTCCCTTTAGCTTATTCCCAATTTCCCAGTGGTTAGATTTTGCTGCAATGCAGCATTTTCCCTATTTGGTCATTCTCCTCCCTTGTTTTCCTATAAAGTGGTGTCTCCTCCCTTACTTTCCAAGTTTGTATTTCTCTCATTCCCTTGATTCCCTTATTTGTCAAACTCCTCCCCAGTTCTGGAACCTTCCCTTACCAACCCTATAAAAAGCCAGCCCATCCTTCCCTTGGGGCCATATACCCTTGAGCTCAGGGATGCCCTCACTTCTGCACTGGGACATTGTGCCCACTTAATAAATTGGAGGGTTACCATCACTCCCTTGCTCGAAGAGCCCTGGTGTGTCACATCCTTCCAACCCGCGAGCGACAGAAATCCATGGAATTTTTTATTTATAGAAAATCCATTTGCTTTCAATACAACATTTGCATGGTAAGGTAGTTTCCATTAGCACAGGCAGCACAGGAATAATATTCTGTTGTGCAGTTGTGTTTATTTAAATAGAAATCAGGACATTCAAATAATTAACTCAAACAACTGACGTGCTTGGAAGCAAAACAGTGATTTCAGACTCCAAAGGTGTGAAATTTACTCTTGCCTTTTGAGGTAACATTTCACATTTAAACTTAAAGAATTAAAAGGTAAGCATGTATTATTTTTCTCCTTTTTTTTTTTTCCCCATAGCTCCATTTAGAAATTCTGTCACAGACGTCTGAAACTGTTAATTTATTTATATATTTATTTTTATCTCCAACATGCAGAATAGTCATTTAAATAAATTGACTCTCTTCTGTATAACACAATTCAACAGCAAAATGTATTTCTAAAGGGAAAGAAATTATTTTAAATGCTTCAAACAGACTGAAAGTCTACTTATAAAAAGGCAATGAACCTTCTGAAGCAGACACCGAGATTCATCTCACCAAAACTGAATCCACACTGTTAGCACACCCTTCCTGATTTTTCTGGCTAATATGAAAGAAACAATAGCTATAGTAAAGATACAGTTAGGGAAAAAAAAAAACAAAACCCAAAAAGCAGTCCTATTTTGATAATCCTGTTTAGAACTGTTTCACAAATTAGTAAAGTAACTTTCCTGAGAAGCACGTAATGCCCTACTGTAAACTACTGGCACAAGTTCAAAGTAAACAGAGGAGTAATGAAGACCAAAAATTCTAAACAAATAGAAAATAGCATCAACTACCTTTACTAATCCTCCCTTGTAGAAGCAATGGATATACAGTGCCACCATAAGCAGTAAACAGCTGATCTGATTGGAGATAGAAAAACAGCTGCAGAAAAGAACCTGCACACCTGGAGCAGGAAGCAGGTTTTCTCCTCTAGCAAATGAGCTTTGTTCACTTCTTCCTGGGGTAAGGAAGGACAAGAGGGCATGGTCTTAAGCTCTGCCAGGGAAGGTTTAGGTTAGATATTAGGAAGAGGGTAATCAGGTATTGGATTGGGCTGCCCAGGGAGGTGGTGACTTCTCCATCCCTGGAGGTGTTTAAGATGAGACTGGATGTGGCTCTTAGGGCCATAGTCTGGTAACCGCGGTGGTAGTGGATCAAGGGTTGGACTTGATCTCCAAAGTTCCTTTCCAACCTGTCTGATTCTGTGAAGGTCAGGAAAAAGGCACAGAAATATTCATGGAGTTATAGAATCATTTAGGTTGGAAAAGATGTCCAAGATCAAGTCCAGCCACTGACCTTACCCTGCTAAGTCCATGACTAAACCCTGTCCCCGGGTGCCGCATCTACATGTGATGTAGCTGAACGTGGCTCACTTCACAAGAGACTTCAAGGACAGGCAATCTGAGTGAAGGCAAGAATTTCTGACATTCTAGGCTGTTGTCTAAGTCTTAGCAAAATATATAACTGTGCTCCTCATTTCCACCATGCTATCACTAAACAATCTTCAATTACCATGGTTTCATTCAGGGTTATATAGTGTTCTACCACTTACACGCACACAGAGTTCTTGATTTTCACACAAGGGCTTAGTACCTACTAGGGAAAAATGGCAATGCAAAATTTTTAAGAGCCAGAAGTCAGGTATACTTGATCATAATTTTAATTATCTATGTAAAGACAGAAGTCTTTCTTCAAACTAATTAGTAATATACATTAATTGAAAGGAACGTACGTTATACATTGTACAAGTCTGAGCTTACACACATACTAGAAACATCTGCAGTTTCCATGTTTACTTAAGAATAGGTGTAGTAAAATTTCACTGTTTTCCCACACCTAAGTATAATTCCAAAATATCTCAGGTTGATGGCACTATTTGTGTTTCGCAACTGAATAGTGAGTCCACTGTACCCGATATCAAAACCATTCTGGAAAAAGAAGTGGAAAAAAGAAGACTGCTTGCCTTTCACCCTCTACTGAACTGAATTAAAAGGGCTTTTTTTGTTTTTTTTTTTTATTTCAGAGGAAGAATGTTAGGTGTCCTGAAACAGAAAGTGTGAAAAGAAATACTTACAAAACACAATTTTACAATGCAGCATGTACCATGGAGGAGAAATGTTTGAAACCCCCAGAGCAAAATTACACATCTTTTGTTTCATTATGGACTTAATGATAAACCACTTTGTCCAGGCAACCTTACTCACCAGGTATCACTTAGTAAACTTCAGAATTGCACAAGACTTTGTCATCTGTATTAAAAAAGACAACTCAAGTAAGATACTCTTCCAAATGATACAAGCATATTTTTCTTTTGTTTTTCCATGGTTGATTTTTTGCAAGGTTAGTTTCTGGAAAAGTAGAAAGAGGCACATTGAAAGACTGTAAACCTCACAAAGCAGTAGGTCTAGTATGAAATTATGGATTAGAACTGGAAGTCAGCATCTGAATTTTGCATTGATTATTAGTAAAGCAGAAAAAAAACAATGCAGAATCTTAACTTTTTCTACTGAATTTTAAGAATTCTATTTTGTTACAAAATCAGGACGGTACATGTTTTAAAAAGCACTGATGTAAATTTAAGGAACAGATGGAGCAGGAAAGGATGGGACTGGAATGATAAGGCAAAGCTGACAGGAACATAGAAAAGGAGCAGAAAGCAGAGGCAGGACTAGGTCAAGAATATCATCAGACAAGAGATGATAAGAGAGGTTTACCACAGACAGCAAATGTCTATTCCAGATTTTGGAATTTCACAGTGTCACACCATTCCTCTGTTACCTAGGAAATAGTGTTTGATCTCTTTTTTGATCTCCATAGAAAAAACATGATTCTTGTTCCCAAGATATTAAGGAGTACATACACAGGTGAACAAAATACTGCCACCATTTTATCTTACACACAAACCTGTGCATTGTTGTCTGTTGAGAACATTAGTGCAGGCAAGTGCTGCATTAGAAACCTTCACTCTGGTATATCCTACATTTTAAATGAGATCTTTTTCTTATTAATAATATTCTCATATCGTTTCCCCTGAATGTGTATCTCTTTATATTACTTGTGTACATACAAATTATTGTACTTAATAAAATGATTCTGCTATTAGATATAAACAGAATCCTTTCTGCAATAATACAAATTCAGTGACAGCAAATGAAAAAACCTAGGGAAGAAATGAAAAGTAGCAGAAGACTGAATAACAATTGTGTTGGGCTAAAGAATCTGTAAAAGAGAACCTAAAAAAAAGCTGCAGTATTACAGAATGAAACCACTGCCAAAACTAATGTCCAGCAAAAAGATCACAGCATAAGATGCATAAAAAACCCCCATATTTTTCAATAGCACACCAGTCTTTAGAATCAGTGAAAGTGTCTAATTGACAGATAATTTAATATTCTCGAGGTGAGCTAGCTTTAAAATCACAGACAAGATCACTGAATGGAAAGCTAAATCTCCATGGATAAAACGGATTAAAAATTGAATCTGATGTCCGTATCTCCCCAATTACCAAACTAAATGTTACAGCAATGGGCACAAGCAGATACGTGACAAAATTCTGTGCGAGACTGCCAATATTACCTTGGACATTTTAGCTCAAACAGAGAATTAAATGAAACAACCTCCTCAAAAAAATATTATGTGCAACAGAAGGGTTGATAGGATTTTTAGCAGAACCAATTGTATACTGAGTTGCTAAAATATGTATCAACATTAGAAGATAAATGTACAAGGCTTTCATACGCCTGGAGTTGAAAAAGCAGAGAAAGTGCATTAAACAAGCCTGAAGTCATCTGTTATACTCCTTTCTTTTTGCATTTACATGAAATCCTTATAACTTTGGTGGCAAGAGATTGAATATGCATACAGTTTCCCTTGATAGATGAATCCATTATCCTCAGTTTAGAACCAGCTGCCAGTGGAAATATCTGCATTAGCGAAGTCTCCTATAAAAACATTTTTGAAGTAAGAAAAACTTCTTACAGCTGACCAGATGTTATCTCTAATGAACCAAAATATTTCCTAAAGTTCTGTAGAAAGCAAACATTCTCATTACAGGAATTCCACTGAGTTAGTTCCATGAACTTAATGAATCAACAGTCTTTTTATTTATTATTTAAGCTTGAACTTAGTTTCAATAGAAAATATTGCTTGTTCTTTTGAATATTTCGTGTAAGGCAGCATCATCTATGTTAATTTGGGAAAGAAAAAGTTTTATTTCATAAATATATAAAAAGAAGCCATGTAATTCCTAAATCCTATGAAGGTTAGTGAGAGTTCAGTTCTGCCTGAAATTTTTAATTCATCTAGCAGAGCTACTGCAAGATTAAGCAGATCTCTTTCACAGACACTATCAGCCCTAGTTCCCTCCTATCCCTCCCAAAATCTGTAATTTTCATGTAGTATCTATCAGTTCTCGGTCCACACTCCAAGCACACTAGCCACTGTTGGTATCATTTAAGAGAAATGTTCAGTCAGAAGCAGCTGTGGGAGTGCAGAAACCACAGAAACAGAATAATTATTTCTTTTGGGGAAACAAACACCTAGCAGTCACTTGCTGTGCTATGTTGAGGGGAGAAGTAGACACGTAAGGAGATGTCTGCTTTCTGCTTACAGGCTCGAGGCTGCCAAAGAAATATGATCAGGACCTTGGTTCTTGTTTCAGTTACAGTTTAAACTCCCCACAGCAAAATTTGTATATACTGGCTTTTATTTTCAGATGTTAGGAAATATTGTTAAGCCTGCTAATAGATCAGTGATGAGTGGCTGCTTTTAAAAAAGAATATTAGTTTGATTTTTTTCTTTTTTTTCTCAAGACAAGATAACAAATCCAATTCTCACAGCACCATCATAATGATCTTCCCTTCCTCTCTCCACCCTGACACAGAGAGTGGTGACATCAGTAATTACAATTACCAACACCCAGGTGGTGCACAAGGCTTTTGGTACCAGGCCACTTCTTCATCTTGTGGACAATAATGTTAATCAGGAAATAATCCAGGCTTCCACCAGAGAAAAATCATGACCCACTCTATTTGAATTAGTGCTGGATAACTCCCAGAGGAGTTAGTACAGCTGAAGCCTAATTAAATCATATCCCTTGCATCTTGACTGTGTTGTTGTGTGTCTAGGACAATGAATGAGCACACGCCTTTTAAGGATAGATCTTAAAAAAAAAAAAAAAAATTAAAAACCTTCTTTTAGATAACTATGAGCCAGAGCACAAAGATTTCAACTGTAGCTGTTGTGATTTGTCTGTCCAAAACGAGCCTTTCCATGGAGGTATAAGAGCAGGCTCTGTCAAAAGCTCCTATTAAGCTGCCACTAAAAGAAAGAAACAACTTCAGAAGAAGAAGCTTTTAGTTCTGGCATCCAAGTTAGGGAAGTTAGAGAAGAACTGCTGAAGGTCAAGGCTGCTAGAAACTTTTATGAAAATGTCAAGAAGTTGTTAAAGGAGAGATCATCCACTAGCATCCTTACAAACTGTAAAGAAATTCGGCTTTATTTAAGAAGGTTCCTTCTAAGAGCCTTTCAGGTTACTTAGTTAACAGTAAGACAAAAGAAGGTTTTAGGGTTCAGAAGCAAAACCGGGGTACAGTTATCCAGAGAATGAACAAACAATAGACTCTGAAGGAAGAGAAGAAGTTATTCCATAGATAGAATAAATTTCTGTACTTCCCCTTTGCTTGCCTGAGCTGGTCTGTGCCAGGAAAATCTCATGCTTGTGCACCTCCTTCTTACTCAAGTTACAGCCGAACATGGATCACAAAGGATCCTTGCAGCCACTGCTCCCCAAAAAAGGCAACCCCTTCTGCAAAGAATCAGACTGTTGCTCATCTGGTATCAATCACAAGGCATTGCAAGAAGCAGAGGCAACTTCTGAGGAAAGACTTGCCCAGCCTACACAAAGAATGCTCTCAGTTGTGCTTTCTCCAGGTCATTTGCTGCCTGTTTCAGCTGAGCTGCTCCGTAACTGACCCAGGAATTAGCAAACTATGGACAGCAAATACAGCAGTATAATGTAGCTGCTCACCAGAAAGTCATCAGTACGCAGCATTCAGCAACAAGGAAAGTTGTTTTCTTACAGAGGGCACCAACAGGAGCACTAGAACAGGAATGATGGGGCTAGGTGGGTGTGGAAGTCACAGGAAGAGCAGACCCTGTCTGCTGTCAGAGTGGCAGGCGCTAGCAGCCCCAGCATCAGCCTGACTGTAAATCCTGAGCACTGCACACATCTCATGTGCTGCTTCTCTGGACATCCAGAAGAGAGGCAGCAAAGAAATCATGATGGCTCTCAGGAATGAGATTCTTTCCAGTTGGCTTCAACGGGGACAGAGAGTAAAGCCCAAAAAGGCCGATACAAACTGCTTAGAGACAGAATTTTATGTCCTTAAACAGCAAGGTATTTATTCGCGATCGCGGGAAGCCCCCAGCTCCCGCTGGACAAAGAGCTTCGAGGTGGTCAGTGTAAAGGCAGGTAATTTATACAAATTTTGAAGGTGATTACAACATCTTTACATACATATTCATACTATTACATTATTAGATTACAATATTCATAGCAGGTGGAGTTAGGGCGGAGTCCGGGGCGTGGTCTTCATTTTGGGGAATAATTTGGTGGTACATCCTGTTACTTCATCGCTGAGTCTGGGGTCCCTGTGGTCTTCCTCACTATGACCTCTCTAACTTTCCATTGTCTTTGTCCCAGTCACTGAAGCTTGGAGAAAGCCCTGGCTTCAGGCCTATTTTACCTATTCAGATGTCTACCCTAGCTTACTTTGCCTTAATTTATTACCTTTAGGCCCTTTGTGTAGTGTTCCTAACATTCTTCTGTGAGTTTGGGTCCGCTGAGCTGAACAGAACAAGATCTCCTTTGTGCAGGATAGATATAACAGATATGGAGGGGGGTTCTTCTTAGTACTAGATGTTTTGATTAGCCCTCTGAAGCTTTACTTTGCTTCAAGAGGTTCTCTCAGACTTGCAGGCACGGCCAACCTGGGAAAAGCAGGATGGTGGCCAGGCACCAGGACCACCACACGCCACAGTATCCAGCGAGCAGATACATATTGGACAGGCTACCCGGGTAGGAGGAGCATCTGAGCACCTGAATTCCTGCCCAGATATTGGGAAGACATGAATCCTACTGCTAGGCACTGTATAGGTGAGGATCAATAAGTCAATAAGGATCAATAAGTTTTCTTTTTAAAAGGAATCCCATTCTCCTCCTGTAAAGTCTTTCTCTAAGGTTTGCTCTGCTATCACCTATGTTGCAATGTTAGGTGCCGTGTTTGAGACATGAACCTCTCCCACAGGCAGTTTTGAACTGACCACCCTCGTAAAAACGGCATCCACACCAGCCATCTGAGAACCGGCATCCCCAAAAAGGGGTGTCGCCCCTGAACTTTCCTGATCTCTGATAACTGCCTCACAGAAGTTTATGTGTGTGATAATTCACATTAGAGCTAGAGAGATGTTTTTTTTAAAGTCTGCCAAGAGAATCTGCAGCCTGTGAGTGGATTTGTAGCACGCTGCTCAACGAGGTTCCTGTCACAGCTGCCTCAGCAACGTGTGTCACAGAAATGCCTGTGTCTGTAGCATATGTGGCCCATCTTGAGGAAATATTAAAGGAGGATGCTGAGATGAAAATTCAGAATCACAGAATCATTAAGGTTGGAAAAGACCCTTAAGATTGTCGAGTCCAACCATTAACCTAATACTGCCAAGTCTACCACTGAACTGTGTTCCTAAATGCCACATTTACACGTCTTTTAGATACCTCCAGGGATGATGACTCAAACACTGCCTGACAACCCCTTTGGAGAAGAAATTTTTCCTAATATCTAACCTAAACCTCCCCTGTGGCAACTTGAGGCCATTTCCTCTTGTCCTATTATTTAGCAACAAAGAGGTTTAAGATCTTTGCTATAAGAAAGCATTTCTTGAGCTGACCAAAGGCAAAGGGTCATCCTTGTGTCAATTCTCATGTTCCCAAGACCATACCAGTTATAGGTTCATCAACAAAATTAAGTGTGGTTTAAGCTACAAAGGCACACAGCACTTGATCAGGTATTTTGTTTGGAAGGTGTTGTAAATGAAAGCACATTGAAGACCAACACTATCTCATTACAGGTCTGACCTTCAGAATCAAACTTCCTCCCATACAGTCTTAACACAATGCCACTTGAAATTGGTTTTGGATGAAGATTTGGTTTGGGTCAATAAATAAATAAATAAATAAAAATCTCTTGTATCACTGTTGTTTAGTCTTTTCCAACCTGATATTAAAATCTAAATTATTTGATTTCTAAATTAAGAGATATATAAAGTTAAAACTGTAAAGCCTTGGTATATCAGTTTCAGGCCTTGAGGGAGCCTTTGCAGTTACTCTTTTCCAAGAAGCACAGCTGATCAGTCTGAGTTTTAACTCCATGGAACAGAAAGAAAAAAATGTCTTTCAATAAGACATTTTATGAGACTGTCCTTTAATTCTTTGTAAATCCTAGTCACAGTTCCTTATAGCTTTGCTCTTTCTTTTTAGTGCTTGTGTGCACATACATGTTTCTAATTGTTTTGTTATATTTAATTTACTTCTATTTTGTAATTTACTGTAGAAAGGGGTAAGAAACCTACTTAAAAAGGTTCTAAAAATTCATTGTTGTCATCTGGAAAGCAGTAATGCAATCTCTATTTAGAGTGCACCTTCTTAACAGCAGCTGTTTTGGTATCAGAATCTTCTCTGAAGTATCCATAATGTCATGGCAACCTGGCAGTTATGTTGCATATAAATTCAATTATTTAATAGCTTTGAGTATACTATTTGCAAAACCCTATTTTATTAAGCAAACAAAAAATTCTTTGTCCATACATGTGCATTTCCAAAATAATTCTTAATTCTGCATCACTTTTTATAATTAATAGTGCAATACTGGTTTTAACCCTTGAATTAATTTCTAACTTTGTTTTTATTAAGCAATCTAAATATCTGAGCTTTAAAAACAAGCTTAGCCATATTATTGCAGGAGGAATGTAAGATAAAGAACTGAATATTTGTGTTGAGGTTAGTGAATTTT
>VXAY01001848.1:515066-630075 GCA_013399855.1 Oxyruncus cristatus
AGGTAGACACATCGTTACCAAGTAAAACAAACATTTTAGTAGCAACAATTTAGTGAAATATCTGACAAAAGACTGTACCTAAGTACAAACTAAAACTCCATATTATGAAAGCGTTCATAAACACCAGATGTTCTCCTGATGAGTGTGTGAGTGTGTGTGTGTGTGTGTATGTGTTAGCAGAAAAGGTACTGATGAACTCAGAAGGCTCAGTGAATTAAATTAGAAAGAGGTACTCAGATTCAAGAGAACTAGTGTCCTGATACTTGAGAAAGCAACAAATAAGAATTCACCATACCAAATCAAAGTCTAAAATTTTGACTGTGAAAAGTTTCTAAATCGTGGTAAAAAATTGTATTTCCACTATACTAACAAAATAATAAAAATAATAAATTAAGCATACAGTATCTAAATGGAATTTGATCCTACCATGACTTTAACTATTGCTATTCTAATCTCACTCTTTAAACAATGGTTTTCTACCAGTAACTTTCCTTTAGAAACCTCCTGACAGAATTTCTTCATTCCATGCAGTTTGCAGACATACACAAGAGCTACAAAGACAAAGTTACAGCTGAGTAGTAAAGAGAGGTCTGAAAGGGTTTGAATACAGACATATTTTAAGCTTTAGAAACAGAGTGATGTAACCCTAGCACCTTATAATGGTTAGCTCTCTTAGAGAGACATATCTGCATCACTTATCAGGTTCAGTCTAGAGAATGTAAAACTCAACCTGTAAAATGTAAACACATCTGAACACGATATTCTTGGGGTTTTGCCCTAGAAAACACTGCAGTGAATTCGTGTATCTGGTCAATAGAGAAAGGTCAACACGTCCTGAGAGCCTCTAAAAAGCAATCCAGACACTCTAAATAAACAGCTGAGATAAAATGGGAGCCATCAAGATGCAATTAGGAAACAGCAGGTTCAGGAACACCAGCAGAATTCAGACCATTTGGATACAGATCTATTTTCTCTTTTGAGTACATTTAATTTCTATTTAAAGCTGCAATAACATAGATACAATGACCACGTACATAAGTTAATTATGACTGCGATTTTCCAAGTTATCTGATGCAGACTGATAGGGACAAATTGCTATAAAAAGGTACTACTAATATATGCATTACATTGAACAACAGCTTTTATGTGGCCAACTCCAAGAATTATATATTTTATAAAGTATATGGTAAATTTAGAGAGCTTTTTTTGTAAATCCTCAGCTTGCAGTACCAAAGCAATGCACATTTCCTAGGACTGACCCTTCTTAAACTGATACCAGTATTACCCTACCATGGATGATCATACAAAAGGGAAAGTTTCAGTGGAAAGTACTGAATATATACATGAAAGACAGGTACAGTTACAAGATTGTATGCACAGAAGAAAATGTTTTCAAATTGTTTGGATTTGCACAGTTTCATTCTTTCTTGGTCTAAAGAAGAGGAATTACAGATTTAAGAAAAGGAATTAATGTATGCAAACAAACACACATGTGCAAGCATTTGAAACAAATACTGTTTGCTATTTATGAAACCAGAGCAAATCTAAATTGTATTAAAAAATCCACAGTAGGTCTACTGCTACATAGCAATAAGTGCACCTTACTTAGCAATCCCAGTCTTGAGCCTACCTATTATCCAAAAAAAGGTACCTCAGTTATCTTCCGTAGAACTACACGCAAGAAAAAACAGTGTGCACAGCACTAAATGGACTAAATTGAATCAGAGAATAAAAAAGCGTCATCTTATCTTTGCCAAAAATATTGACGTGGTTTTCTGTTTGTTTGTTTCATTTTGGGCTTACATAATTTTCTTTTGGTTAACATTATTTTTTTTTCTTTTCTTTTTCAGACGTGTCCAAAGTTCATTCCTATCTTTCAAAAAGGCGGCTGATGATTATTCTTTTTGTTTTAAAAGTTTTTAGAAAAAACGTTTTCATTCAAATGCAAATAAGGTTACATCAAGACATCAGTCTACTTGATGTCATCTCTCCCTTACAAGGTGAATTACATAGCACTGACAAAATAACATGCTCATTGCAAGCCTTCAGACAGCAGATCTTGTGTAGAGGACCAGTAGGAGCACACAAGAGGCCATCAGAATTACTAGCTAGTGCTTCTAATCCATGCAAAGGAAGTGCCCTGTAACCAATGAAGTCGACCTCTGAAGATCAAACAAAAGAAAACAAAAAATAGACAATTCAGAAAAAAAAAAAGATATTTTGTAATCCAACAAAGGGCACAATACAAATACCCACAAATATTGTCCTGTGTATATCCAGAAAGCCCACCCAAAAAAAAACAAGCTACTCAAAAGCAGGCATGTAGTATTTACCTGGGGAATTACTTTGCATAATGGGATCTCTCACATTTCTTCAGGTGAAAGTTAAATATAAAGTCTCAGCAGAGAGGTCGGTCCTCCGATTTTAAGGTAACATTTTAGGACAGCAGAGTATCCTGATGTCTAAGACAGGAAGGCTCGAACTGCTTGGTCAATTCCCTGACTTTTCCATGGCTAAGGTTAGATGAGATGAGCCCTATCTTGGGTGCATTCAGATGTAAGACATACATATGTTCTAGAAAGAAAGTGAAACATTGGGCTATGCCAGGTGTAGTGGGACATTTCCAGGTTAACCAGCCAGGACACACACTTAATTCTGCCTCTTTACAGGGCACACAAACGTTGCTTACAAGAACAAGAGAGGGAAAAGAAGTGACAGTGCTGCACAGAGCTAAAGCACAGTTCCCATCCTTCAGTGGTTAAGTAGATTTGCCAAGACAACACTTTTTATTACCATCTTAACACTGTAAATCCCAGCAGATTAGAAAAGACAGCACACTGCGGAATACAGAGGGAAGGGGATGAAGGGTGAACACACCTTGATTGTGCTCTTGTACCAAATATTATTAATCCACTGGGTAAGCATCAGCACCCACAAGTCCCATCCAATTTTGGACCTCGTCCATCAAGAGCTGTCATCATTGGCCTTTTGTTAGAAACAGCTTCAAGCAAAACAATCTTAACCAAAAAAGCATGCATATATATATATATATTTGAAACAAGAATTTATTCAATCAAAATATCATAGAGCACATCTTTTTATTAAAGAAAAACTGAGAAAAGATCCCTAAATTCCCATTTATTACATATTACTACATTCTTTAATTGACTTGACAGTTGCTGTAGCATGGATTCCAGACAACTATCAAAAACAAAGTCTTCACATTTTACTGCTAGGCCTACAGATCCTACTGAAGCATCAGTCTCTTCATTAAAATACTGATTGTATTCCAGCACTTCTAATCTAAGGCTTTATCGAAGATGTTGTCAGCATTCAGATATGGACAAATCCTTCCCAAACACAAGCAAAATAAAAAGAATACGAATACTGGTATAATAACACACTCAATAGTCTGCTGAAATTCTGTGCTTACAATTTTATTTAGACAAATGACACACAAGCGACAGGAGTGTTAATTGACACAGACATTTCTCATTTCTAAAGTAGCTCATTTGCTGGAGCCGCTATCAAATAAAATTCTGTAATGGTTAAATTATAGGACATTTCAAGGCAGCAAATTGATCAAAGTGGTTATTTTTTTCTTGCTCTGAACACAAACAGCAGATAATTTTAGTGTGGTGAGTGCTTGCACACTTTGTACTTGAAATGTAATACAATGAGGATCTGTATTCTGAAGCGAAATGAGGACCTCTTTTTCTTCCTGAGTACAGCTGAAACAAGTAATAGCAATAAATATCTGAAGATATATAAAGAACATGATCCTATCAGAATTCCTGCACTAACTCTTTCCCCATTTAGATTGCTGACATGCAATAACAGAAGCTGTATCCATCTGAAAAGCTTTCTGAAGCCCTGGTTGAAAGGTAATATTCACAGTAGGATGTGCATGTTCTCTTCCGAAAAATTCTTTTCCTCTTCTAATTTTTGACTGAAGGTTCATCCCTATTTCCATCTGTCAAGATTTCTATGCTCACTCTGGTCACTGAAGCCACAGGATTGCAAGGTAGGCTTTAATCACATCTAAGCAATGTTGCAGATCTGATTGTATGTATTTCTCAAATAAAATCTTATTATTTTCAGTATTTGCTAAGGTAAAAATTGAATGCACTGAGATACTCCTTCCTAATGCAACAAAAGGATTTCAAACCAACAAAAGATGATAAAAGGAAAGAAAATATTCCTGTTTACCTCAGATATCTCTATTAGTCATGTAGAAATCTGAAATTCTTCCCCAGTTTGAAAACAACAAATATAAAAACACTATACATTTAAAATACCAGAGTCTGCCTTCTTAATGCTTAGTTCCCTGATAATATTTCTTACTTTGTGTCCCAAACGTACACACACATCTGAAATGTGGCCTGGATGCATGTGCTTAAGCACAGAAATCAAACAGATTCCTGACCCCTACCACAAGCTGCTGTGAGACAACAGCTCAGGCCAGACAAAAAAAACAAACAAAGAACCCCAAACTGGAAACATGGAAAACCCTTTCCTGGGTTTCCTGGGCCCATGTAAAAGAAAGTGAGACATGTAAAAAAAGAATCAGCCTTCTTTAAACAGCAAAACCAACACATTTCCCTTCTCTATTCAAACCTGCCTCTGACCTTTGCTTCATTTCACACGGGTGCCATTTCTTGGGTATTCTCCTCCTCTGGAACAATAGATGGGGAAACAT
Organism: Oxyruncus cristatus; assembly: GCA_013399855.1. Classification (NCBI taxonomy): domain Eukaryota; kingdom Metazoa; phylum Chordata; class Aves; order Passeriformes; family Cotingidae; genus Oxyruncus; species Oxyruncus cristatus. The sequence continues at coordinate 519,766 of VXAY01001848.1, forward strand.
TGCCTGACGGTACAGAGGACTGCTAAGAAGGGAGAAAACAGAGAAGAGCTGCAAAATAATCAGGAGGAAAATAGGCATCAAAAATGGAGAGAATGTCTTCTAACTAAGGGAAGTCCATTTCAGACTAAAACTGTTCTGAATTATTCCTTGTACTTCTAGTTATGTAACTTTGCTTTCGTGAGCTTTATGACCAGAGTGTTGATCAGATTACTGTCAGTCAAAAAAAAAATATAGCATGTTGGATGTTGATACCATCTTTTCCTTAACCCTCTACCATCTCTCACTCTCTGCTTCAGTGAATACCAACTAATTTCCCCTGGGGAAAGGGAAGTGTTTAGCTGAAATAGCTTTACATTTTTATTTATTTGAAAAAAAACCCCTCCAATATAAACAATACTGTTTATTTAAACTCTACAGGTTCTTTGAAACCCCAAATTATATTCCCTCTAGTCTAAAATGATTTGACTTAAAATGCATTTTTCTAAGAGCTCTCTGGTCAGCAAACTCTCTTCTTTTTTGTATGTTTTCAGATACAGGGACCCAAAAGGGTTTTTATTTAACAACAGCTCAATAATTACCTTTTTTAAATTCCCATCTCTCTACTATTGTTTCTGGCATATTAGTTTTCAAGGTCTCAAAGTTCATGGCAGGTTTTTTTTGCAAGAACAGTGATAAAGTGCTTGCATTATGAATAGTAATTTTATTCTCTACTACTGTAGCTGAATACAATGACATACAGGCTACCTGGTTTCAATATTCCATTCCAAATTCCTTAGGGTTCTGTGTCAGCAGCAACATACTTAGCAACCTTGGAAAAACCTTTTCTTTACGTTGATGGTTTTATTTATTTAAAAGCCATCCTCATCAGGGTAGCCACACGACGCACAAGGACTCACCTGCGGGAAGATCCAATGGTATGGAAAATGTTCTAAAATTCTCAACAGCTGTTAAATCAGATTAAAAATGAGCATGGTTTCAAATGCTCGTTAGGTATTGTATTTTAATGAGACAAGCACATCACATCATTATTCTGCTTTGAATGTCTTTGATCTGGGACGTGAGGATCTGAAGGATCTTGCAAACGCTAACATTGTAGCATGCTCTTACTTAGCTGGTGTTAATTAATTAATTAAATAAATCTTGTTATGCTGAGCTACTTCTGTCTCCAATTTGAAATTTGAAGCGGGTTCTTTTTTCTTTGTACAGATTACAACTTTTGATTACACATACATTTAATTTCAGATTTAGGTAATTTGTATGGAAATACAGCATCTTGCCAAAATTCTATTTTAAAAGAAATATTTTCATTGACATAAATTGCTTATGAAAAAGAAACAATATGTGTTGAGAAGTTGTTTGTTTTTTTTTCAGTTAGCAAAATAAGGTATCAATTTCAGGCTTGAGCCAAACCTCAAAAATGAGACACTATTTCATTTATGTAAACATAAAAATATTCTATACTATTCATTTTTTCTCCATATACAGTATATAATGGAAATAATACATCAGTTTCCACAAGCTATATTGTTGAAACTATCCATCTAAAAGGTGATTTTCATTATACAGATTTAAATTTTATGATTCAAATACAACTTCACTACAGTTTTTCCCTAGCATACTGTGTGAAATATATATCTTTGTAGTTTGAACTACAAAACATCATATAAAATGAGAAATTCTTAAACCCAATGAAACTTTTAAACTCAATCAGGCCTTCTCAAAATAACATCTTCTGTAAATATGCATAAGTGACTAACAGGAAATCTCACTTTATGTGTGTCACAGACACAAATTTACTACTGAATTTCAGAATTTATCCTTGTAAGACGTTTCCATAAATTTCCAGATATTTTTAAGATAGTTCTAATGTTGATGCTGTAAATACAACAGCAACTACTTTCCAAACAGCAAATTATTTTTTCTATATGTAGTTGAGTTAGTCTCAAATGCTAATATCACCAAGTTAGTTACAGGAAATAACTTGACATTGAAATCAGCTACCTGAGTTTCAACTTGTTACAACTGCTTAGCAATGCTTATTTCCTAACGTGATGTAATTTCTGCCACCTCTGGATTTGTGTCACAATCCAGTAACTTTCGTACAACCTAATGCAGGGTAACTGGATGGACAAGGCAGCAGGTGAGAAGGGCTTCAGCTCTGGGCAAGACTTCAGCACTCCTGCGCTCATGCAGCAAAGTGTAAAACCTGAAGTTAATTTAAATGGATGGAATTGCACAATATCTCAATGAACATATTTTTCGATCAGAAAGCGACAGGCTTTGAATATATTACGGGCGGTTACCGTGAGGATATTCTATTGCTCTTCCTCATGCTGGATGGGCTATGCCAGTTAACACACCTGATTTCACACTCTGAAGCTCCACTACCTTCCCAAATTAGGTGGGGTGAAAAAGGCATTAAGTGAGTCAGGTTATTCTGTTCAGCCACCTGTTATGAAAAATAAAAGTAAATACTGACCCGGCTAGGCAGAGAATATTCACTAGCCAAGTTTTACCCTATATCAGAAATAAATGAGAACGAGTTCTCTCAGCTGTGTTATCTATGTTTAGAAGCTCTTCCATAGCAGTAATTTATAGCTGTCTCTAGCCAACTAAAAATAAACTACATTCTCAAGGTTAAAACCGTCTTTACCCCTCAAGAGCTGGAATTCAAATTTAGGAGCACCATATTCCTACCCTGAATCATAACACGAGTTCTAATTTTGAATACTGAAAACATTATAAAAAGATCTGAATATACACACTAAATGTGTGTAATACATGAACTAAGGTTTTACTGAAACTTTGGGAACAATTTGTTTAACAAACCGCTTTAATAAACTCAGTTGATCACATTTTAACCGTTCCGGGCCTACTTGATTTCTTGTCTGGGTTATTCAATATTTGAACAGAAAATGATGAAAAACAGAGATCCTAGATGTACAGTAAGCTGTATTTTGGTATAAATCCAAACTTTCTAGGAGCCAGAAAAACTGTAGATTCAGATGCATGGTCATTTTTTAATGAATGAGCACGGAAATTCCATAGTGTCTATACATAACTGCAAAATTTGCATTTCATTGAAGCAAAATGAACATCACATCAAATTAAGCTTCTGGATGTATTTCTTGTCCTGTACGTTCACAACACTGGCTTAACCTATAATCACTGGTTTAACACATAGTAATTTTGGTGTCATTTGCCCTCCTGAAAACATCTTTAAATACTTGCAAGAGCATATATTTCCCGTCACATTTTACATTAATCATCACTAATAGTAATAAAAACATAATTTTAATAATTAGAAATAAGTTAAAGCTATAAGACTGTTTCAGTGGAAAGGGCAGGGGAAGGGATAGATACAAAGATTTGGGGTCTTTGACAATAAGAAGGGATAATTAAAGATTATTAACATACTCCAATTTTCCTCCCCTCCAGTGAAATTCTTGTAGAAATAGGTCAACTGAGATTGATTTTGCATTGGCTTTGAGCTATTTTCACACTACTTGCCCATCTTTTTGAAGGGCAGAAATACAATCTAAGTGCTAAAAAAGTATTTACAGAGGGCAGAGTAAAGGAGATTTTCCAGAGATACACAGCTAAGCAAAGTAATCTATCAGCTCAACTCCAGTACTGCATCTGCAGTACCAGGTCAAGGAGGGTTGATGTCCCACCATGAATTGGGTGCAATATCCAATCTTAGAAAATATCTCTGCATATAAATAAATCTATTTCTACACCACTTCCTCCTCGGAAATTTTCTTAAGGGCTTTCAGAAAGTTTGCTTCAACATAACTCCAAGTCAGATAAACTATCAGATAAACCATCAGATAAACCATGAGATGCAAAGACTAAAGGAGAAGTGCAGGTAGACAATTTGGGCCTGAAGAATTAGGCTATTTAGGTCAGAATGATCAACTGCACAGATACAGGGTGAAAAACAAGAGTCTGGGACAATTTCTTTTCAAGAAATTACCTGCGGGATATAATGGATTACATGTGAGGTATGGTGCATTGAAAAAGGCAAAATGTTTTCTTTAGCTACAGCTAAATAGTCTTCAGAACATATGAAGTTATTTCTTTTTGCTTTTCTCATCTCAGAACTGCATTTGTTTTAGGACACTGCATTTAAAGGGTGATACAAACGAATTGGAAAGAGTCCAAGAAAATCACTGGAAATAAGCACAGGTCTAGCAAATAAGATCTCTCTTACAGATTGCATAAACTGGACTTATTCATAACAAGGGGGAAGAGCAGTAGGGAAGATACTGATACTCAAAAATATAAAAAGGCCACAAAGTAAAGGGATATATTATGTTTTCAGTGACCACAGTAAGTGGCTCAAGAACTGACAAGGTTAAGAAGATTCAAATTAGATGATGAATTAGAAAAAAAAGCGCTAAACAAATTCTAATTTTAAAAAGAGGTTTCAGTTGTCTAAGAATAGAAGAGATTTAACTGGAAGTTAAGTTAAGGACTTCAGGAGTGCTGGATTCTGATCTATAACATATTGCATGTGTGTTACTAACATTGCTTTGGAGTCAGGATCAAGACCAGTTGGCCTTTTGAGGTCAATGTGCAGTTCCACTTCCTTATGTTTCAAGAGCTCAATAAAAACAAGATAACATCCCATGGGAGAAAAATTCCACTCAGCTCCCACTTCAAAATAATCTATTCCTAAGTAAGATAAACTGCAGGCAATTGCTTTTATTTTCTCTGCAACTGCCTTGAAGACAGCAAATAAAACACATCCCTGATTTCTAAGCAAAGAGGATAAAATAACTTCTTTCTGTGAGTTTCAACACACTGAATATTTTTAATCAGAACATGAGATGTTTTACAATTTATAACAAGACAGCTCTCCCTGAAATTATGACTACAGCTTAAATACTTGCCACAGTAATTTGCCACCCTAAAATTGATACAGCAGGAAGGAAAAGGCAAACAAGCAGAAGACAGAATAAATGTTTTGAAAACCTTCAGATATGGTAGAAAGAAGGATAGGAGGATTACAGAGAGGGTGTTGGAAACTATCCTCTGGGAGCACTCCAGTTACAACTTTCTTTCACACAGTTGCTGTAGTATAAGAGTACTTGAAGGGCACAGCCAAACCAAAGACAATGAACCTTTTGCCTGATTAAGGACAAAAGATCAAAGTAGTAATAATTAAAATCAGGGCCCTAATACTTATACAATTCATCTCATTTGGACTAATCAGAGTGGCAGCATTAAACACTTGTTCCTGCAGTATCAGTGATTAGGTGCATATATAAAGTAATTCTCAAAGTAAGTTCTAGTATAAATGTAAACTACTGACAAAGTAACAAAGATGAGATTAATAAATAGGCTTGAATGATCCATGTAATGCTTGAGCTTGGAAAGATATATACTTCAAGACTACTTTAAATATTAATGATTGATTTGTTCATTATAACTTTTTATGGCTGGCTGTAAATTTATTAACAAAATGTTAATAAAAACTACATTAAAATCTTTTTGACTTGCATTTGCAAATGTTGTTGTATGCAAATATCTCTATTGCAATATAGTTTGTTGTTGACCATTTTTTTGGCATTTCTTGAAAATCTAAGTACTAATAACTAACATTTTTTTCCAATACCAATGGTAGACTACTTAAGAAATCCATGCATTATTCATGCATTCCATTTTGTTCCAAATTATATTTTGGTTAGAAAGTTATTCTTAGCTCATTTTTCCTTTCATTAATATAAAGGCACATATGATACGAAGTAACTTGCAGCATTTCTGCTAGAACATCTTGTTCATGTGCTTTAATCTTTTGTGCTTAATGGCCTTATCAGACTGAAGTACTCAAACCACTGTTCTAAATATTGTGTTCTCAGCAGTAGCTGTCAAACTTGGATTTAGTTGCACTACAGTTAGGTAGAGTTTTGCACTGGTACCTGCAGTTTACCTTCCCATAATTTTTGTTGCCAAAAATACACTCTCAGATTTCAGATGAAAGTGAGATTGATGTTTCTTGATGAAACCAAAAAGCTCAAACATTACTTTTCCCAGTAGCTGGCTTTAAAATCATCACAAAATCAGAGGGGGGGATAAAAACCTGCAGAGTGAATAATTTTACACAGTGTTACATAAAGCATTTTGGTTTTCAACATTACAGTCAAGCTTGAAGAGGAGAATCTAGAGGCAGATAGATATTTCAGGAGCTTTGGTTGGGAACATTTAAATGCCTTCTTGTTTGTAGAAAATACTGTGAGTGAGCATCCTAGGATTACCCATAGTAAGCACTATGGGTAACCACTATGTCTTGGCAAGAGATGTAAATTTTAAGACTCCCAAGCTGGTCTACCTTGAAGCAGGGAAGGGAAGAGAGAAAGGTGGCACTGTTGGTTTTGATATATTTGGTTTATAAACGTCTTTGCTTTGCCTGAGTCCTAAGTTAGGGAAACTTCTGAGAGCACTGGAAATCCTACCTGCTAATGCGAGAGCCTGAATTTTTAATTGAAACCCTTCTGTACTGTAAATCAGAAAGATGTCACAATGAAAAACTACCACCTACTCCAAACCATAGAAACACACTATTTTATTTTTTTACCACAGTTATACACTGCTCATTTTACTTGAAAAGCTATCTTTGTTTTCCTAAACTCTATTTCTCATTTAAACACTATAATGATAACGACTCTTGTCAAAAATATTTATCCTATAACTTGGAATCTTCTCTACATGATCTGACTTCAGAGCACTTTATTATCTTTAAAAGGCACCAGAAAATGTCTATAAATTAACTTCTATTCAACTTCTTTTACTGCATGAACTTTCCTTGAAGGGGATTTACAGAACAGGTACTTTCCCAGCCCAGAGCAAGGATGAGTAGAAGTAAGTTGAGGATGAGAAAGTGTTATTTATTATTTGTTATTATATCTATTATTATTTATCATTTGTTATGATCTCTATCTTTGTGATTGTCACCTGCAAATCAGCAGACAGCAAGAATGTAATTTAGCAATGGAGATGAAAAAAACTATTGCCTCTGGTTGAAAAGGCAAGATAAAAGAGATAGGAAAATAATACGTAAACCAAAATTTGCTGAAGAAAACAGCTAACTTTCAACACTTTCTGAAAAAAACATGGGATTTCAACACCTCATTTCTCATCTGTATGTGAGTTCCTGATTTATTCTAAATAATTCTATCACTGCTTCCCAAAACTACACATTCTACAGCACAGCACAAGAAATTAATGTAACCTCTGAAAATATAGGAATAATTTAATCTTATCTTGTAGCAATGCTTCCAAACCATAAGGATTTCTTCTCTCTTTAAACTCAGTAGAACAAATTTCTTTCTCTGTTCCTTAGAAAGAAAACCAGGTTGGAGTCTTGTGTATATATCTAATAGCACAGGTCTACTGTGGTTTCTTGCAGGCATACAATAGGTTTTGGGAAATATGGATGAAATACAAGAATAACAGTAAGAAAATAGTGCTTGAATGCAGATTCCCCAAAGGAATGTCATATAACATTAAAACTGATGTGCTCCTGTGTGATAGCTAAGGGGAAAAAAAGATTAAGGAAAGTAGTACATGGTATGATTCTGATTAATTCATATTGGCTTTCTGGGAGATTCAAAGGCAAAGACTCACACACAAAAATGCTAAATATGATGACATTAAAACCTTTAATGAATTCAGGTGAGAAAAAAAAAAAAAAAACAACCCTCAAAGGTTTCTTAAAAGTCTTACCAAATAGAAGTATATTCCCAGCAAAGAATTTGGAAATCTGCCAAGGTAGATACGGGTTAGTAAGTCAGAAATTTATTCAGGACGCAAAGCTAAGCACCTTGCAAGTCAATATGGTAATCCTGATTTCAGTCTTCCCTTTAACAGTCACCTGGGGTGAAGTTCCTGTAAAACTGATATGATAGGAATTGAACAGTTAGACTGAATAATACTGGGTTTTACCTACTGGAAGTAGAGACTGATATACATTAGGGAGCATTAATCTTGTGGTATAAATAATATTCTTTAGAGAGACATGAAAAAAGGAAAATATGATCTCTCATTGTACTTAATGACTGCTGCAAAATCAAAAAATTATTAAAAAAAGTTCTCTAAAAGATGGTAAATTACAAACAGCTTGGCACACAGAGCTAGCTAGAAATGAATTTAAAAATAATGGCAGCAGTAATGGTGAAATTAAGTTCTTTTCATACTCATATTTGTCTTGTCAATAAGAATAATAATTATATTTTTTTCACAGAGAAGCTATTTTTCACCAATTACCAGAACACTCTTTCAAGCACACAAAACTACTTAACTCTACCTTTGGCTTGGTCAATAAGAGTAACTTTTAATTATATACGTTCCATGAAACCTCAAAATAATTTCCTTTTCCAAATAGCCCTAAAAGACCATAATGGCATATGTCGAATATGATGTTTGGAAACCTCTCACAGGGTGATTTATTTCACAGTGAATTGGTTTTGAATTTCTTTTTCTTCTCACCTAAGGATTCTCTTGAGAATCTCAGACTGACCTTTGGATATGTAAATACTTAAAATTTTTGAGGCAGCAGACATTGCTTTACAGATGCTGCTAACTGTGGTACTGCCCAGGCTGTCCAGGTTGCTTCAGTTCTTCTTGTGCACACTAAGATTTGTTTTTTAATGCAACTCATAGAAAGTATTAGCAATATCACCAATGTAGCAATAGCCCTAGTTCATAAAATAATAGATTCAAACACTTTACAGAAAAAATCTCAGAAATGTAAAGAATTATATAGTCGAAGCTGTCAGAAGACACAAAGTTTGAAGACTGACAGAAGTTACCAAAACCCATTTTCATGAAAAGTCTGTAACATAATGATATATTATGTAGCAGCAGAAGAGTTTCAAGACAGAGAATTCTGGTACCCCAACGTGAGACCAAACTGAAATAATTACATGTTCCCCCGATAAGAGTTATAGGGCAAAGCAATGCATTACAAAGCAATACACAGCCCTGGGAAAACACTGGCCTGGAAATAAATCTAAAAAAATCTAATTACTTGTTCTAAGCCTGTAGCACATCCCACTAAGTAGTGACAAACATTGTAAGGGCACTATCAAATTGAAAGTCTTATAATATACAATTTGTCTCCATTAACACATATCTATTATTTTGTAACGCATATCTAGTCTTTTGTTCACTGTGTATCCCTTTCACATCTTCCAGTGTTTCAAGTGTCAGGGTTTTCAATGTTATACTGGAGTATTTCATTTACTGGATTTTTTAATAGTGTGCACAACAGAAGCAAATTGTTACAGAAGACAAATTTAAAACAATTCAGTGATGACCCACTCTACCATGGTGAACTGTTTAAATCTTATTCTTGAGCTTAATTTCTTTCTGTTTATATTGTAGTAACAATTTTTCTTGCTGAGAAACAATTATTTTTTAAAAAATAATTGCCTCCAGTGACTCATCAACAGTCTGTTTTTGTGCCCTCTCTTTCTAGTGCTCCTTCTCATAGCTGAAGAGGCTCTGAATTTTTTTTTTTTTCCCTTTATTCTCTTCTGATGAAACAAGCAGAATCAAACATTTACACAGAAAGTATTAGTTCTTCTGCACTGGTTGTATTTCATGGAGTTGCACGTTAACATGATCAGAAATATTTCATTTGTACTACATGGGGCTACTGCACCTCCCTAGGAGCTGTGTGCTTACCAAACAGAATATGATGAAGTATTATTATGTTTCCTCATCTGGAAACTGACAACTTTTCCTACCTCTGAAATGTTCACTGTGCATTACAAATCCCTCCAAGAACCACAGGAAGGAAAGAACAAGTGTACAGGTCAAAAAGGCATGCTTTAGGAAACTTGGAAAGAATGAGTAATGCCATAAACAAAATAGGTTTACAACTGCCTCTGAGAACTACTTCATCAAATCGTCCTCCTCAGGGAAATAACAAAATTAACTACTGCTCTGGACTAAAAAAAAAAAAATCACCAAATGTCCCTTTAAGAAATAGTTTTCCGAAATGTTTGTGGTTTGTTTTTTTTTTTCCTGCAAAAGTTCCAGAGTGTCAAGAAAATGCACATTTCTATTCATCAAAGGAACAATAAAATATTTTTGCAAGAACGTGCTCTTTCCTCCTGTTAAATGTTAACATCTATTGAGAGGCTTCAATTGAGATGTAAATTTTAATAGATTTTTATATTAACTCAGGTCCAAAAATTACAAAATGAACATCCTGGGGAACTCCTATAGAATGTAAACCAGATTACATACAGTAAAATACACATTCTTATTCTTTTGACAGGCAATTTTCTTCATGGCATGACTTCTGCAGACCCTTGAGAATCACTGCTTGCTTTGGGGGATGAAAATATGCCTCCAGCAGGCTACAATAGTTAATCTAGTTACAAGAACAGGCTGAGGTTCATTTTGTCCTAACTTTTGTGTTGTTTTGTTCTTTTAACAAAACTCGTGCTTTGGAATTTCATTATATTGTGCAGGAGAGAACTGAAGTATTACCTGGATTAAAATCATAAATACAGATGTTCTGGCTCACCGCAGTACTGCCTTGTGTACATATTAAGTAATTGCTACCTCAAATACATTTTCTAAGGTCTTACAAATTAACACCTGTCCCTGTAAGGACTTCTTGATTGGTCAATCAAGATCAGTGTATCTTCAAAAGATGTAGGGATATATTTGGTTGATATAAGTAGCAGGATCGGAATCTGACTGAGCAAAACAAATTAAATAAATGTTTTTTCCACACTTTGCAGATGGGAAGCCACAGACACTTAACATTAAGAGAATATTAACAAATATTAATCTTTTTTTTTTTTGTTTGAACTGTGATCAACTGCTTGACCTCATCTCTGCTCAGTGACAATTCTCTCACACTGATCATTAAAGAGGTCCAGTTAAACTTCACAAGGAGGACTGTGAGTAAAGTTAAGCACTGTTCATCTGGGAAAAGTACAGTTTGCTCAAGGTCATATGAAATTATTAACAAAGGTGGCAACTTGAGACTTCTAGTTAACCTCTAGTGCTCTAAGCATGAGCTTTTCTTTTATTTAAATGCCATTTACATCCATAGATACTTGTGACTGCACCAATAGGTCTGCAATGTACTACAGACGCTGAGCTTCCTTATTGTTAATATGGAAATGCAAATGAGAAAGAGTGAGAAACCACCAAGAGGGTGTGTAAGACACAGATACCTTTTCATGATTGCTAAGACTGTGACAGGAAGCTACCTGTCTTGAATTGTCATGAATCTATAAAGATTCCTTATCCTAGACAGAATTATCAAGATATTAAGTGCAAGGATCAGGATGCAACAGTTAGACAATCAGTCAAAAAGAAAACTTCTCCGTGCTCATCTCTGTTGCATTCCCTGTAAAGGACCTATAGTGCTTCTTGTACTCATTGTAGGTTTTCACTTCAAGAGCTTTATTTGAAGTCTGATGATAGCTGAACTTATTCACTCTCATTACTAGGAAAAAAATATAACAAATTCTGAGAGGGACAAAACTCTTTACTGGAGTTGCAATTATCAGAATGTTCATAAAACACCATCATCCAACTATTCCATGCAAATGAATCCTTGTTCTTCAGGATATTCTTTTAATACTTTCACCCTTCAGGACTGTTCTATTAAATTTGAACATCACATACCAGAATAATGTCTTATGAAATCAAAATCCAATTCAGAAAGAGCTTGTTAGCTGACCTGATACAGTGGATGCAGTCACAACTTAACAAATGGGATTCACAATGTGTGGTAAACAAAGAATGCTTCTGAACAAGTTCTTTCCAGTACTTTCTTAGTGCTAAGAGAATGAGGAAGGACTCTCAAAATATTTTGTTTTTTGTGATATTCAAGCTAACCTAAGATTATGAATCAAATAGAAACTGTTGAAGTCTAGAAAAGCTCTTCTTTGTGCTACACCCTCCCGTAACTGAGCAGAACTTGAAATTGCTGTAGCTTCATTTTGGGGTAATTTTTAACATCTAAATTCAAGACTGCAGTGTGTGCAGATGTTTCACAGAAAATAAGATCCCCCAATTTAGTATTCTGATTGGGTTCTGAACGTGAGATTTTCTATGCCAAGCTTTGTATGCCAAGTATTTTGTCTTGCTTTGCATTCAGCATATCCATAACTGAACCAAACAAAGTCATAATACTACTATTTCCTAAAACAAACATCTCACAAACTGGAGTTTTCCTTATCAGGAAAATAGTGGCCTCAGCACTTGAAACTAACCACAAGCCAAAATCACAAGATAAAAAGTTAATATTGTATTTTGCCAATTATGTCCCAAGTCCTCAGTTTCATGATGACTCATGTATTGGACTAAGCTGTGAATCAATGTTATCAAATCCAAAAGCACCTTTAAAAGCACACACGTGGGTGTGACAGATGGTGAATAAACCTTTATTTTCTTGGCACACTCTCGGCATTAAAGCAGATGGAGACATTTGCAAATAGTGGATGGTAAATCCTTGGAAGGTCAGGCATTCTCACCACTTCTGTGTTGCTCAGAATCTGCAGGTGTACCAGTATTTCAAACACATATTTGGGGGTTAACTTTCAACTTGCAACACTGTATCTAAATTTCCATATATAATCTTGACCTGTTTCCTTTCTCTTTCAATACAGACCACTGGTGTCAAGCAAACTTCTCAGTTCTGTTTTGCAGTATGGTTACTACAGGACAGTCATGAAGAGGAGATGGTTGCCCGGAGAGGTTGTGCAGTCTTCATCCTGGGGACTTTAGAAGAGCAATATAACACAGCTAAACCATCTATCAAACGCGCTTTTTTCTGCTTATATTTCCATATTTTATCAGAACTTAGCTTTCTGAATTTATATTGACATAAAGAGTATTTTCATCGTATGTCAGATTTTATTAGGCCCAGACCTGGAGTGCTTTTCTTCTTAATTCTCTTGTAATTTCTCCTTCTTGTCTTTCAGGATCTTTTCACGCAACAGCAAGAAAAACAGTCCCTTTCAGTGTGTGAAGAACAGACAGCTGACATTCCATTGTAGTTTTACCCCAAGCTCAGTTTTGTAAAACTTTTCTTTTAAGGAGTTTTGTCTAACATTTCTTGCCACACTTAGTTCCAGATGAATCAGGCTCTTCTCTATGTCCCATTTCTTAAAGTTAACTGAGACACTTCCGAGAACAGAATTGAGTATTCCCTGTTGGTTCATTTGGCCTAATTACTGCCTTCTTGATCAAACCCACACATAAGAGCATTTTAAGCTGTCCATGCCAATTATGAACAACATGAAGCCAAACTTGAGCAGCCTCATCTAGTGGAAGGTGTTGCTGCCCAGTGCAGGGGGGTTGGAATGAGATGATCTTTACAGTCCCTTCCAACCCAAACCATTCTATGATTCACAAATAAAAAAATACCTAATCATAGATTAAAATAAGCAACCCCAATGGATGATAATCCTCACTGCTTTTGGATTCCCCACACAGAATTTTTTGTATCTCTTTAAATTTTCTTTTTAGTGGCTTAGACTCAATTTCTCTTCTGGCAAAACTCAGTCTCTTGAACACACATGTTGAGTAGAGCTCCTGGTCTTTTGCCTAATATTGGGAATGTATAGAAAGGAAAGGAGATCATTTTCTCCACCTGCTTGGGAAGAAACTATTCCATACCAGCATCTACCAGCTGAATGAGTCTACGTGAAAATGTCAAAGCATTTTACTGAATACAACTTTCATTGATCAATTTTTTTCCTGCTGTTCAGCAGAATCCTGGGAATATATGTGTTAGGTTATTTGCAAAATAGATGACTTTCCGACCTGTGTGAATAGGAACATTGTGAGACCTTCGAATGCTTGGCTGCAATATTGTAGTTGATACAGAGTAAATATACTTAAAGAAAAAATTGGATGTGTTTATGATTTCCAGAATAAATTTCTTGATGGGTTTTCAGCTAGGGAGGAAACTTTCCCGGAGAATATAGTTAAGGATATCTTATACATCTAACAGTCCACTAACCAAAACTATTTCTTTCCAATTCAGAGAGAGGGATGTTGTTGGAAACCATGTCAAAGGCTGTACAGAAGTCCAGATAAATGACATCTGTAGCCCTTCTCTTGTTCACTGGTGTAGTCACCCTATCGCAGAAGGCTACTGGGTTGGTCAGGCAGGACTTGCCCTTGATGAATTTGTGCTGGCTGCCCCAAATCACCTCCCTGTTCTCCATCTGCCTTAGTAAAGCTCCTAGGAGGATCTGTTCCACAATCTTCCCAGGCACAAAGGTGAGGCTGACAGGTCAGTAGTTCCCAGGGTCCTCCTTTTGACCCTTTTTAAAGATGGGCACAGTGTTTCCCCTCTTCCAGTCACCTGGGACTTCTCCTGACAGCCATGAATTTTCAAATATCATGGAGAGTGTTCTTGGCAGCTACAGCAGGACTCTGGGATGCACCTGATCAGGTCCCATAGACTCAGGTTCCTCAGGTGGTCACAAACCTGATCTTCTCTTACAGTGGGAGGGACTTTGCTCCCCCCGTCCCCATCCTGCTGTCCAACCACTCAGGAAGTGTGGGAAGAGAGGTTGCCCTTGAAGACTGAGGCAATCAAGCTGTTGAGTGCCTCAGTCTTCTCCTCACCCATTTTACCTGTTTTCCAGTGCTGTTTATCACAGGAGGTACACCTTCTTTGACCTTCCTTTTCTGGTTAACATACCTGTAGAAGCTAATGCATTATCTACCTTAGCATATATGGAATTAAAATAGCTCCCTAGGTCACTGTTACCACATTTAAAGTGGCTTGTTCATATACTTCCTTCTGCATTTCAAGAAATTTTGGGGGTTTCTCCATTTTGAAAAATTGCATTTGACGATTTTAGTCTTAGCCGTACTAAACGATAACAGACTAAATGATAAGGTAATTTCTGCTTTCAAGTTCAACATTCCCCATGTGTACTGATATTTATCTGAAGAGTTCTTTATCATGCATCCAGATGTATATACAGTGAGTTTAAAATTAGAGTCAGGACTTTTGGAAAATAAGTACCTAAAATTAGCTCCCTAAATTTTATTTCAGCATTGAAGTAAATGGACTTCTTATCAAACTCCCATCTCTTGGCTTGACAGATACTACTAAAAAACCCAATCCTTTGCAATGCAGTTTTGTGTTTGCTGGTGGAATTTATGAATCTCCAGAAGATAAAATCTAAGAATGAACCATTTACCTTTGCACATTTTGGATTCAATTAGTTTTGAAAATGTTTTAAGTCTGACCTAGCTATAATCTAAAAGCATATTCCAGCAGTATTAGTTTATGTTTTAAACATATCCATATGTCATATGTAACACAAAAGCAGAATTTGACAACTTGTTTTTTCCAAGGAATGTTTTACTTTCTCTTCGTCTGTATTAACACTCAGAAGGAAAGAGATAAAACACGTGAGAGATTAATTACGGAATGAGAAAAAATCCATTCCAACCAGAAATTAAAGATTGCTTTTTACAGTAATATTTTTTTTAAGAAGAGAAGAATATCTTTTTCAAATAAAACAGACTTCCCTACCAAAAAAAAAAAAAAATTATTACTTCAATTTACATATATTTTCAGTAAAAAATTACCATTTTTACAATATTTTACACATTATTGGTACTGCAAACATTTTCCTTCATACCTTTTAGAAAATGCAACTGAAAAACCTTTAGAGAAAAATCACTTCTTTCTTCTACCAAAAGTAGGATTTCCAGTTCCTTTCTAGTCTAGACAGTGTAAGTGATATTTCTTTATGTTAAACTGATATTTATTTCTTCACTGAGCAACTCTGTTTAGATAATGTAATGTTACTTCATTTTTCTAAAATACTCTTTCTTCATTGAAACTTGACATTGACATTTAAAAACATATATTGATGTCACTTTTCATTCACTAACGTTTCAGATATCGTCTTAAACTGGTTTGCAGACAAAATGACTGACATGCTTTTGTCTCAGAGAAAACAAACCTCCTGTTTAATACTAATAAAAATGAAATTATATAAACTTAAAAGCAAAAATATATAAATCTGGGGTATTTTCCCAAAAGTGCATTCCAGTTCCACTGGCATTGTCTTTTTTTATTTTTTTTTTTTTTCTTCCCATTACAAATAGTATGTTTAAAACTTGCTTTAGGCACAGCACTCTTCAGAATATAATTTTGTTACTGGATAATATTGGTTACACCCAGACTTTGTGTTCTCATAGATTTACAAAATGCAAACTTTTTTTTTTTTTTTTTGCTTTATTTTGACTTATTTTTACCTCCATGTTGATATTTACTCTGACCATGGCAAGTTATATCATCCTCATCATTTGAGCAAGTACTGTAAGCAGTTTTGGGGAACTGATGTGACCGCCCACGTGTTGAGTGCTTTGCATTTCCTACAAACCTCAGAGGCGAGTTAGAGACCTCCCTAACGCCCACAAGACTGTTGGGCACATGCAGGACAGGAGCTGCACGTATGGATATAGTTCTACATGGCTGACCTGTGACCTCCTGTGACAACCATGCACTGGCAGAAACAGCTACGAGTTTGCGGGTCAGTGAATGGCACGGCGGATTTCGTGCTTTTTGGTATACAGCAACAGAGACAAATTCATCTATTTGCTCAACATTCTTGCAAAAACGTAATTTCTGAGATAAAAATCAGCCCAAAACACAGATGGCACAGTAGGATACGTGCATAATAAGCTGACAGAACTTTGTGAAATGCCGGCCTTTCAGCGCAATCTGCAACTACTGAACAAAGGAATTTCTTAACTTGGGAAAGCCATTCATTACCAAAAAAGGTTCAGCTCGAAGGATGTAAGAACAAGGGAGATTAATCCGATCTAAACTCCATCAAGGATATTTGTGGGGAGCAGACAAATAGTATTAGCACTAGACATTAATAACTGCTGTTTCAAAATAAAACAAAACAATGCTTCTAACTTCTAAAACAGATTTTGGATTCACCAGGTTCTCAGCTGGTATTGTTGCTGTAGCTGAAGATTGAAAAAAAATGAGGAAAACAAGAGCTATAGAGACTAGCTTATTAAACATTATATGATTTGAGTATCTTATTTTCAATTTCGGAAGAGTCAGAAGTAGATGTCAAGTCTGTAGTAAGAGATAAGAGTTAGAACTGAGGTTAATGTTCAAGTTTAGAAAGACTGGAGTTATGCAGCTTGAACCATTGCTAAATCCTATCAGGTTTGTGAGCAAAGCTGACAGCTGACATCAGGAGATAAAAGTGCCTTAGTTTTAATTTTTAGTTTAGTTCTTTCTCCACCACCTCAGTGAAGGCTGGGTTTGGAATTAGAATCCGAGAAACCAAGGGATGAAATTAGTGCTGTAGTTAGCAAAAGCTGTATAAAAGAACTGCAAGCTGGTATATGCAGCTCTGAGTACCCAATTTTTCATTTTCAGGCTTGAACTGGTTGCTAATCTTGGGTAAAGTTTACCAATCAAATTGCAATGAGTTTGTGAGGCAGTACACCTGTAGAAAACACTATTGATTAATTTTTTGAGGACTGCAATGGTAAACAGATTGCTACCATCGGGAGGCTCAGAAATCTTAATTTAGGAGCATCAGTCTCATTTCAAGCACAGGATTATGGTTTCTCTTCAAAATGAAGTTAAATATACTTCGTGTGGGCAAGGATGGTAAAACTTCAATTTGACAAGTCAACAGATGTCAACTTCTGACAGGTGTGAAGCAGTTGTAGGACACTGGGCAACATCAGTAGCTGGGGCAGCTGCACAAAGGCACAGACAGAACTACTTTCACTGTCTTTCATATTTCTGCCCATTCTTCTTAACCCATGATTGTTAAATGGCCCGAAAGGACTGTATGTGGTATTTGTGCAGCTTGGGAAGGCTTAGTTCCATCACTACTGCTGTTCTGATTATATCTGTGGTGATTTGAGGCCAATTTCAGTTAATCTTGAGTAGGACTGTTCTCATCATTGGGAAGTAGTTGGTCAAAACCTCAAACTGCTGGAAGATGCCTTTGGGCAGGATCTTTTATTGTCTCTTTTTGTTGCTTGCAATTCCAAGCATCAGAGTAGACTAAGTTTGAGGCTGCATTTGCAAGAAGAGATTTCTCTGAGAGTGCCATTTGCCCTCTTACCTCCTTAATCATCTATTTTGTTTGCTTCCTCAGTAATTCTTCCCTACAACACTGAAGGGGTCAGTAAAATAGAGGGAGTAAGGAGACTGAAAGGGTACCCTATGTTTGTTTTGACTTTCTAGGCCACAACAATAATTACAGAACCATTTATTTTTGTGGGTACAGGAGTTCCATTTCCCCTCAGTAGATCTAAGATTTTACAGACCCGAAAGGCTACAGCAAAAGTCACAGTGGGATAGACTCCTACACTTTCACTGGATTAAGAAAAAAAACAAAACCAAAACAAAAAAAAAAAGAAAAACAAAACCAACCAAACAAAAGAAACAAAAACCCCAGCAAAACAAACAAAAAACCAAACAAAAAACCAAACGTAAACAAACAAAGGAAAATCCTACCAAGAGAAAACCACAAAACCCCCTGGTTTTTTAACCATAAAGAAATAAAATGTTAAGCCAGAACACACCTTGTTGTATGAGTATGTTATTAACAGCATTAATAAGAATTATTATTCCTTTTTACCAATCTGAAAAAGTCATACAATCTTAACTGTGAACTGTTGGAATACCATACTGAATACAACAATAGGCAGACAGATAAGGTCTCTCAGAAAGATGTGATAAATCCATTAGCAGCTATTAAACACAATGACCTGGAATGCAATTCCTCAGGAAATTGTTAATACTATTGATTGCACATGTGAGGAAAGGATCATTCTACTCTGCTCCACTGCTTCGATATTTGTCTATTGGATGCTGTTGAAGAGGTTAAGATATTAGGAGACATGAGCCTACATTCTAAAATAATGCAGTGTTTGCTTTGTTCTTAAAGCTCAAGATTTGAGCCTGAGATGCCTCATAACCATTAAACTTCCTGGTACATATAGGATACTGATCAAAAAATGCAGGTGACGGTCAGAAAATGTGGAAATACAGTAAGTATATTTCCACACGAAGCCATGCTAAAGAAAGGAATGATACTGGAAGTGCTTAAATTCAAACAAGAATGAGGAATGAGAAAAATAATTGGGTATGCTGACACCTGTTAGAAGTTGCCCACAAGATGTTTATTCATGGTGGAGAAAAACCTCTGAAGAAAAGCAGAACTGAAGAAAAAGACAGCTTTGAAATGCAGCTGAGCTACTGGACAACAAATAACTTCTTATCTCAGAGACTACTTTTCATATTAAAAGAGTATTATATTTATTCAATTTATTAACAATGTTGTTAGAAGAAAATCTTACTTTATATGTAACCTGCAGTTTAAATCAGTGTTAGCTTCTTCTCTATTCCCTGAATGTAATCCTTTGTTTATTGGCTCTTTGTAGTTAAGATTTATAGCTTTTCCTCACTTTGTATTTTCCCCTTCCCTAATAGGGTAAGTTTCATCACAGTTTACCCAATTATAGACACTTCCCTGCATGTACCTCCCTTGAATTCCCCCAAATTCCAAGCATTCCATGCCCTACCAGATAAAAGCTAGCCTTCCCCTTCAATAAAGGCCCATTTTGTGCTTCAGATCCACTTCATCTTCACCTGTGTGTGATTTTTAAGCAAAGTGTATCTTTTCGTGGTCTATTATTAAGGAGGTGTGACAGCTATCACCCCCTACAGACACCTACATGTTGTGGAGCTCAAGATGCCAGTTCTGGAAGGGTTGCATCAGCATCTGCAGGCACACAGAGAAGTTGTCCTACCAAACCTAATTGCTGGTTAAATCAGCCTGACAATTCACAACAGCTGACAAGGAAAGTGCTAACCAAGCAAATACAGTAATTATTTGGAAGTTATGAGCAAACCTGAAAAGGGTGCTGCCTGTCACTTAAAACCATACTTAAGAGGGTCAAGGAATAGGCCCACTGGAATCTTATGAGGATTAAGGAGGACCAAGTGCAAGGTTCTGCCCCTGAGTCAAGACAACTCCCATTATCAATCCAGGCTGGGGGATGGATCGAGAGCAGCCCTGCTGAGAAGGACTTGGGGGTGCTGGTGGGTGAGAGGCTGGACAGGAGCAGCAATGTGCACTCACAGCCCAGAAACCAAGTGAGTCCTGGGCTGCATCCAAAGCATCGTGCCTAGCAGGTGGAGGGAGGTGATTCTGCCCCTCTGGAGAGACCCCACCTGCAGTGCTGCATCCAGCTCTGGGGTCCCAGCACAGAAAGGACATGGACATGTTGGAGCAAGTCCAGAGCAGGCCACCAAGTCGACTGAGGGATAAAACGCCCCTCCTACAAGGAAAAGCTGAGAGAATTAGGTTTGTTCAGCCTGGAAAAGAGAAGGATTTGAGGTGACCTAATTGAGGCCTTCCAGTGCCTGAAGGGAGCCAACAAGAAAAAAAGAAGGACCTTTTACAAGAGCATGTAGTGACAGGACAAGGAGGAATGGCTTCAAACTGAAAGAGAGTAGCTTTAGATTAGATAGCAGCGAGAAATTCTTTACTGTGACAATGGTGAAACACTGGAACAGGTTGCTTAGAGAAGCTGTGGAAGCCCCATCCCTGGAAGGATTTAAGGCCAGGTTGGATGGAGCTCTGAGCAATCTGATCTAATGTAAGATGCTTCTGTCCACGGCCAGGGGTTTGGAACTAGATCTTTAAGGTGCCTTCCAACCCAGGCCACTGTACGATTCTGTGATGATTCTATCAGCACTGTACAGTATTGTCAAAGGTTAGACTAATTTGAATTTAGAACAGATTAGCAGATCTATGCCCAAAGCCGCTTTGAAGCAAAAGTCATTAGTCAAATATAAATGTAAGTATGATTCCTTGGAAGTTAAATTTAGGGATTATGTTATGCAACATATCAATCATTAAGAAATTAAAAAATTATGGATGATGAGCTCAAAAATGGTAGCATGGTAAATGATGTTGAGAACAGGCATTATAAAGAATGATCTCAAGACATTCACAGAGAGGTAAAAAATGTATTTCACTGCTGCTTGTAAAAATGTTCAGAGACGTCAATCTGCTCAGTTCATCAAAGAAAATTTGAGAGGTGACTTGACAGCAGTATACGAGCACTTCCAAAGAGAGAAAATATGGGCTTCTACAGGTCTCTAACACAAAAAGCCTTAATATAACTCCATAGCTGGAAGCCAAAGCCAGAAAAATGCAAACTGTGCACTAGGAAAAACCTACCAAGAAAAGTAATTCATTTTCTACATCTTGATATCTTCAAATGGAAACTAGACAGCTATCTAAAAAATACACTTTAATCAAACACATGCTATTCTATGAAGTGCCTGAATACACTAGTGAAAGAACTGTTTTCAATATACATAAGATCAAAATATGTATTCACAGGTCAAGCTTAGTCTTTTTTTATTTTATTCACCTAGTTTCAGCAACTATGTATATGTAACACTGTTCTTTTTTTTCATTTTCTTTGTCACGAAATGTTTTCTTAATCATGCCATTTCTTGTTCTTGGAAACATTTACAAAGAGAGACCCCCTATAGAGATATTTATGTTCTTTCTAATGTTCTGTTATAACATTTCTCATTGTTAATAGCCTGAAAACTATATATAACTGTTCTACACTTCAACTTACTCAATTTACCTGAGATTCTCTTTTTTTCTTCTGCCAAATACGCATTCTGAAACTTTGTGAAGGTGGAAGGAATAGAAGTATCAAACTGAACAACAAAAACTGTATTTCTTGCATAGAAAACTGTAAAAGAAACATTCAGGCTATATTCTTAAACACAAATAACAAAGAGTTACAGCACGTTGAAATCATTATAATTCTTTTTCAATGACTTACATTTCACCCTATAATTCTGTTCCAAATTATATGATGTGTAAAATACATACTCAACAAAATGTGTGAATATTCTCAGCTCTATTACAAACCAATCTAACTTCTTTGGTATTTCTTTCTCAATACCAAATGTATTATGCTCAAAAATTCCTTGGGATTTTTACAATACTATGACTCTGAGCAAGGCAACAATTTTCCCTCTTACCCAGACTTCTTTTTTCAAATGTGAATGCATAAAGTTCTGCACAGTACTGGAGCTGTGGACCATCTGACTTTCACATTTACTATGAAAAAGCCTGATCTATTTCCATGAAAGTTTAACAATTTTAGGTTGCTGAACTCCAATTACTTTTTTTTTCTTTTTTTTTTTTTTTTAAAAATCTTAAAGAATACCTTTATGTTTCATAATGACACCATGAAATATTAACAATAAAAGTTCACTCGCATTTCTGGTCAGAAAACCATCTTTCTTCGACTGTTTTCCAGGCAGTGCCACTAGTGCCTGCCAGTTCAGCAGCAGGCACATCACATACCTGGGAACTGCTGAGTGAAAAGAGTTACAGTCTCTGACAGTGCAACAGAAAAGTCTAATTTTGACAGAACCACATCATTGTCCAAAATAACATTATTGAACTGTTGTTTGTTCACCATTCCTTGGATACTAATAAAGGCATCCAGGTATGCTAGAAGGCTTAGAGAGCTGTGGTAGACTTTTTGAGTATTACTCTGTATCAGTATGTAAATGAAGCAACTTAACAACAAAGTTTGACTTGCTTACTTTTGTGCTATCCAGATGTTTCCACTTATTCAGGATGGAGATCATGTATTTGGAGAAGCACGGTGCAATGTTTATTGAACAAACGCTGTATAAACTTGAGTTCATCAAATACTTGATTACAGAGTAGATCCTTACAAAGAACAAAAATTATCAACTGCAATCACAGATTCTTGTGACCCTACTCTCACGAAATACAGCTCATGATGGTTGGTCCCTTGGAGCCAACAAGACCATTGGTGGAGTAAAGTCACAGCAAGTCACAGTAAAAGTACCAGGCTTAGGAATCATAGAATGTGCTGAGCTGGAAGGGACCCATCAGTATCACTGAGCCCAACTCCTGGCCCTGCACAGGACACATTTGACAACTGACAGGTTTTCCCTATGCTAATAGAGGAATGTGCTGTGTAACAGGGAGCTTCAGAAGAAAGAAGCCACTGACAGCTGAGCCTGTGTGGTTTTACTCTGTTTCACTGCAGACTGAGCTGTGCTTCTCTGCAGGTGACTTGGGAGGCTTTTGTTCCTCAGTTTCTCCATCTGTACAGTCTCCACATTGTCTGCATAAAGCTTAAACACTTTCTTCTCAGACATGTATACCTAAATATTTAATACATCTGTTAATACTTGTGTTGCTGTGATATAAATTTTGTAATACCTGAAATGTGCTGAATAAAACAAGCGAGTAAATTTTAACTCATAATTTGATGAAACTCCTACTTTTTGTTCTTCACATTCATATTAATAGTGACATATTTTTTCCTATATTTAAGAACTTTGTGAAATTTATTTACTCTGTGCTTTCTGATTCAAAACATTAAATATTCCAATTTTTTTTTGTGCTTCAGTCACAGAAGTCAAAATTACACCATCAATTTTGTAGAAAACAATCTATAAGGTAGTAGTATTCATGTAAGATATACATTAGTGTCATAGAATCATAGAATATCCTGAGTTGGAAGGGAACCACAAAGACCATTAAAAGTCCAGCTCCTGGACTTCCACACAATATCCCAAGAATCACACCATGTGCCTGAGAGCGTTGTCCAAACTCTTCTTGAACTCTGTCAGGCTTGGTGCTGTGACCTCTTCCCCTGGGGAGCCTGTTCCAGTGCCCAACCACCCTCTGGGTGAAGGACTTCTTTCTAATATCAAAACTAAACCTCTCCTGACAGAACTTCTGGTCATTCCTTTGGGTCCTGTCACTGGTCACCACAGAGCAGAGATCAGTACCTGCCCCTCCTCTTCCCCTCATGAGGAATTTGTGAGTGCAGTGAGGTCTCCCCTCAGTCTCCTCTTCTCCAGCTGAACAGACCAAATGACCTCAGCTGCTCCTCACACGGCTTCCCCTCAAATTTCCTTCCTCATCCTGCTTTGGACACTCTCTCTTAGCTTAATGTCTTTTTTATGTTGTGGTGCCCAAATTGTGGTGCCACAATATTCAAGGTGAGGCCGCCCCAGTGCAGAGCAGAGCGGGACAATCCCCTCCTCGACGTGCTGGCGCTGCTGGGGTGCCTGATGCTCCCCAGGACAGGGTTGGCCCTCCTGGCTGCCAGGGCACTGCTGACTCATTCGTCTTGCCAGTGACCAGGATGCCCAGGTCCCTTTCTGCAGCGCTGCTCTCCAGCCTCTCCTTCCCCTGTCTATACACACAACCAGGGTTGCCCCATCCAAGACAGAGAATCCGGCACTTCCCCTCATTAAACTTCACATAATTGGTGATTTTCCGTTTTGCCAGGGTCTATCTGTGGTGCCCCTCTGCCCTCGAGGGACTCAACAGCTTCTCCCAGTTTTAGGCTTTCTTCAAGTCCTGCATCCATGCCATTTATAAAGATGTTAAAAGAACTGGGACAAGGATGAAGCCCTGTGGCACCCCACTAGTGACCGATAGGACTTACTTCTGCCTCCAGGCACCCAAATGACCGAACTCAAACTGCATAAATGCCAGTGAAGAACCCGCAAAAGCAGTGGGATAAAGAAATTTTGAAAATCAAGAGAAGTTTAAAATTAAATTAAAAGCTGTGAAATTCAGTTAATCCTTATTTAGCTGACACATATGCATAAAGATTAACATGTCTACTCCAGTAACTATATACAGCAGGAAACAGTCAATCTTTACCAGGATCAGAGCCAACATTACCCAAATTACAACCATATTTTTCTCTTACAACACAGTAAAAATTTTAGATTTATCCTAACTGAGACTATTATCTGGATTGTGCTGCCATTTAACAGATGAAGGGCCCAAATGTAAATATTAAATTGGTTAAAAAACAGCTACAGAAAACTCATTAATCACCAGAGCTGAGCAGCCAAAAATTCTGCAAACTCAAAGCCATTTTATATATTTATAGTGGAGATACAAGAAGGATGTTGCATATTGGACAAAGGCATTGTTTTAATTCCATTTTCTATATACAGTGTGGTAAAACCAATGCATTAAAAGGTTACTATGCAGGGAACAGCTTCTTCCTCATCAATTGTAAATATCTAATTTACTATCCTAAGACTAGAAAGTAGATTTGCCTAACTCATATTATTAAATCTGACGCTCACAAAACCATTATAGAGATCACTATGTTACCTTAATATCCTACAGTGGTCACAATTTTAGGGAAAGAAAGAAGATTAAAGACGGATTTTGTGCCCATTCTCTATATAGCTAAATCCCTAACCTAATGATTAGTCATAAGAGCTGCAGTCCATTAGCCAAACGTCATAATACGGGGCTACCATCTTGATTATATAATATTCTTTGAATGGCTGACTATAGAACTTCAGCATTTTAGACCGATGAGCACTCACTCTTGGCTAACTTTTGGTGCTCTTCCAACAGCATTAATTTTAAAACTGTACAATAACATGAGTTTCTAGAACCTCTTTCTAATTCTAAAGTCAGTGTTGGGACTTGCTATAGGGGTTCTGCTGAAATAGAAACAGATTTTAGAAAAAATAATACGTTTAAGAGTTTCCAGACTATTATTAAAGTGCTGTTAAAATTGGAAGACAGAAATCAAGTTCATTTGAAAATCTCTTTGTGTATTATTAACATTACTTTTAAACAGAAGGAGAATGTTGTGAGACAGTGGGAGGGCTGCTGCCCATTGGTACATAAATTTGTGCCCCCACTCCACAGAGATCTAAAGCGATTGCTGCTTTTCCCTGTTTTCTAAGAGGAACTACAATGACAGGTGGACATATCTGAAGTCCTTATTTGTTCGTAGTTTAGCTGAAACATTTTCCAAACTTCATTAGTATTTGCAAAAGCACCATGCAATCCATTCCTTCAGATCCATCAGGATAAGCTACTTGCAAGAGTAACCACGCACATGGCAGTATTACTGAAAGGTGAAGGGGACACTGTACTCAAGGCTTAGCGTGCCACTACCACCAAACCAGAGATAATTTTAGTAAGTGGTGCTTATTTGATTACTTACTGTGGCAGGCTGGGAATTTTACAAAACACCTTTGCACCCATATTCCTTTCATTCAGTTCCTTTGAGTCACCGGGAACATTTTCACTAAGAAAACACACACAGACGAGGTCTGTTTCTTTCTTGCTTATTAGTTCTTGTCATTATTCTTCCTTTAAGGTGGTGGATTTGATTTAACATAAATAGGCAAACCTTTACTAGAAGTAATCAGAACTGTAGGGTGGTATAATAAGCAGCAAATGATTTCAAGCAAAATACAACAGACAGATGGGTAAACAACTGATATATTTCCCTAGATACTTTCCCAAATTAAAAAAAAATAATAAGAAAAAAAAGAAAATCATTAGCAAATGTTTTTGCAAATCTTTTTCAAGCTTTCCTAATTTTTCCACAGGCAAATTTAATACAAATGTAATACAAGATTTCAGCTATTCACACTGAAGTTACATGACACGGTAATTTAAAGACAGCTAAATCAAACTGATGTCTTTGTTCTCTTTTCTGTGGATTGAGCTGTGGGTTAGGCCAGCAATCACAAGTTGGTGGTGGAGCAATACACTGAGTGCTAAAATCTTTGTGAATCCAGTCAGGATAATTTTTTTAAAAGCAGTACACTCTGATCACCAGGTGATGGAAAGCCTTTTCCTCGCGTATGCGAACACTGATTATAAGAGGATGAAGAGGAAAGATTTAGGGCATGAAAAATAAATCTCTTTGCTTCCTATTGCAGAAATTAATAACAATAACACCCCTCCAAATTACAAATCAAATTTGAAATAATATACGCAGGATTTTCTATGGTATCAGTTCTGTCTCATAGAAGATCTTAACACAGCTCTTCACTTTCAATCTAATGTAGTAGATAGGAATGCAGATACATGTTTTATTGTTTTCAATTAAAATACAAAACATATTGCACAACATGTGCTCATAATTTATTCACTTAAGAAGTAATATCTTCCAAATACGTGACTGAAATCTGTACAAGAAAATGAGTCATATGGAAGAGTCACACGTAACTAAGAATTGGTAACCAAGAACTAGTACCAAAGCTTTCTTTTGTTTACTACTTGAAAAATCTGAACAACAGTTTCTGACAGTTTTGGCACATCATTTGTATCTCAGTTGCACCAGCAGCATCAAATCTCTGCCTCATTTTACCTTAACAAAATATTAAACAAAACTGAACGGTAGAAAGTACAATTTTGGTTGAAAAGTATGTCTACAATAATTTTCAAAACAGTTACAAGAATGTAGCAAAAACTTTGGTAATCAAACTGTTACAGAATAAGACTTGTCTGTTTCTTGGTTTAAATCTTTTTCTTTTTTTTTTTTTTTAATAGTTGGTTTTTATTTCCCGTGGAAAAACCCGTATTGTTAAATTCTCTTTGCTGTGCTCTGTCAAACCACATTTCTTGTCTTCAAACAATGAGATCCTAAAGGATTTTCAGTGAGGTTAGAATTACAGATTACTATTTTGTCTGAGGGATGCAGAGAAAGCAATAATGGGCACTGAATAATGGTGACTAAAAGAAAGCATACAATCTGGGTAGAACCTAAATCACAAGTGCTACTTGTGATTTTAAAACAGTAAATACTGAGCACATAATGAAAAAGACTATAAAAATCAGCAAAAATTGTGGATGTATGCAAACACATCCAAGACTGAAGTTTGGAATACTTGGACGGTACTGGCAGTGAAAAATTCTGCAACATCCAATGAACTTGAAAGAGTGTAAATTTAGATAAAATAACAAAAAAACCCCTATGGAGATAATCAGAAATGTTATTTGGAGAAAAATTATGGAAATTCTTTTTTTAAGCTATTTAAAATTAGCGATGAGCGGGAGAATATGTTAAAGAGGAAACCCTGAGCTGAGAAGTAATTGAGGAAGGATACACTGACAGGATGACAGATCAGTTTGTTTCTAATATCTGTGATTTCTAAAGCACAGTCAATATCCTGCAGGAATATGCCACTAATGCTTTGCAGAATATATATTGTTAGGAGACAATACATACATTGCACTATGTGTACTTCATTTTTTTTTTTTTTCAATGACCAGTTGAACTTTATGAATGGCTGATGAAGTCTGCAGTCGATTCCAAAGCTGGCTTCTATTCTGCCTTACAATTTTTCAGTTCTTGAATGGATTTTACTAATATCTATTTTGGACGCTTTGCAACTCCACTTCTCCTAACCAATAAACACAGAATCAAGGACTGTTATGGATCTTGTAACATTTTAAAACAATGCATATTTACATTGCTTAATGAATAAATTTCTGATGGTTTACATCTTTCTGGGTCAAGGCAGAGCACCACAAAGGTTAAAAAACCGCAAGCTCTGACCCTTATTAATACTGCTGTTGGCAGTAGGAATAGAACACACAGTTGCAGATCATTTTTTCACTACTTCAGAATATACAGAAATGGGTAGAGGCTCATGATGGTTTACTAGATCAGCATTAGAACCATTTAGTTGTAAAATCTCTCATTGGGCTTATACATCACTCTGAACACAAAGTCTCCCTTAATTTAATTCCCTGTGCTTTGGGGACAATATTCCATGGATAAAAGGAGAGGCTTCAGTCCTAAAAATTACTTTCAAGTCCAACACAGGTGAACAGAAGGGGGGTCATCAACACAGGTATTCACAGCAAGCACAAGGTGAGCGTAGCAGCCATCTGCTTCTTCTGTCATGCCATTGATACTATCACAAACAACAAAGCCAAAACCATCATAGTGGGATGGTTTTTGGCTGCCTATAAGGTACAATTAGGAAATATGATGATTGCCTTGAGCAGATTACAAAGACACTGTCAGTCTAGCCCACTCATCTGGTTTGATTACCCACTTGAACACAGATAGGTTTCTTAATGATTGGGTTCATATGGAGTTATTGATCGCAAATTGTCCAAGCTCTATTGCATCATTTCAACAGACTCTTTCGTGAGCTTTACAACTACAAAAATACAAGGCAATTTTTCACTGAATTCTAATGTATGTCCTCATATACTACATGTAGTAATCTCTCCTGGAAAGCCAAAGCATTGATACTGGATAGGCAGTACTCTATAATAATAATATGGCAGCAAAAAGGACATCTGGACAACATGTAACACTAAGGTGATACCCCCTATCAAATTGATCCCACAGGATCAATTCTCTACTAGTGGGGGCTAATGAAAAAAACTTAATGAGACAAATAAAATTGTAAGTTTATGCCGTGTCTGACATCCTATTTTAGAAATATATGCTGAAAACCACTTGTCAACATTAATGGTTTAGTGAGATGCACACACATATACAGGAAAAACATGTTTCATCCACCTTTTAGTTCTATGACACAACAAATCTAAATAACAGCTTCAACAACAACAGTTTCAGTTAAATATTGAAACATGCTTTTGGTATTAATATTCACTTTCATGCCAAAATCACTTTCAGCCTTTTCATATAAATTAATGATCTAAATTGTGAAATCTATTTAGTAATACAGTAAACATTTATCTAGATATATTCCTTTAAAAATTAGGCATACAGTCACAGGCACTGCAACTTTATCACAAGTCTCCCACTATTCAACTTTTTTCTTTCTCAATAATTCATGATACTGGAGTTCTGAATGTATATGAAAAATTCAAGTTTCAGTTAAAAGCAAAGAAATGAGTTTCATAAGCAAGGAGAAAAGTATTAAATCCAACATTAAAAAGCAAATAACATATTTTCCTACATGCTAATCAAATCTCATGCTCCTCTACTGACAAGGCAACAATCATTTATCATTTTAAAATTGATGGAGAGATCGTGGTAGCACACCCACAGAAACAGAGCAGCACCTTATCACCAGTTAAAAAAGAATAAAAAAAAAAATTAAAAAACCCAGACAAAAAACCAACACACACATTTTTTAATGCAGATACACCATTTGAACACTAAATTTTTAAGAGTATAATTTCCTGAATTTTAGAAACTTAATACTGTAGGCATTAATGTAAGATGTAGCCAAACAGAGATTCTAATCAGATTTGAAACTTCCTGAACTTGACTCATACTATTATCTCCATTTGATTTCCTACAGCTGCTCTGAAGAGGAGTAAAGAGCTGCTTAGACAGGAGACTGAAACATTTTCAGCAGGTGGAAGTAGAGAGCAGAAAAAAACTCAGGCTTGCTTGTACACAAAGCAGATAATTTTGGGAGTGATCTCTTTTTGAAAGTCTATGTTAGATTTTGTCAAACTATTAACAAAAGCTAAAGAATCATTAACCACGGTTTTATTATACAAAGTCTGTGAAAGACCTATGTTTTTCATGAGAACTCAGTTCTCTCCAGTAGGACAGCCCCTAATTAAATGTCCATCTCATGTTTTCCTGTTCGTCTCTGAAACAGCACTACATCCAGTGTAAATTATTCCCCACCAACACCAGTATTTCACACTGTAGTAAGGCCCCCTAAGGCTCTAGTAACAAGTACTTTAACTAAACTCTCACTCAGTCCTGTGGCAACTGGGACCCAGTGCCTTAGAGCACTACACAAAGTCACGTTGCTGGAGGAGGACAAACTGCCTCAAGACTGATGGCATATAAAGCACATGATACACTGCCTTATTAAATGTATGGGTTACATATGCCTACTGCTTCTTCTTTGCGTTGTCACTAAAATGGCATTATATTTCTTATATATCTTTCTGTACTGTCTCTCTTGGCTGACCTGCTACTTGAATTAATTGTTTTTCTGGCAGTAGATGAATGATACCTTCCTTAGTCATTCTTCAAAGCCAAGTCAGATAAAATTTTTGAAGTTAATCAAACCACTTTTGAATATTAATAATTCCCTTTATTCCAACAGAGATTTATTTCTTTTTTAGCATCCAAGGAAAAATACTGAAAAACATATGTATCTGCAAATGCAAATATATGTAATAGGTTGAAATCAATCCTATAAATGTGTATGCGTGGAGCATCACACAAAGCACAGTTCACACTACTTTTAACTGCTTTCTTTTGTTAATAGACCTAGGTATTTATAACAATTCTATGAGTTCAACAAGGAGAGGATACAAAAGATTCTGTAACTCCAATAATAAAGCCATTGATTAATTTCAAACTACAGGACTCAGTCCTGTACTGTCTTGATTAAAAATGTTAGGTACAGATTCCAAGTTAAAAATGTACACTCAAACCAAACACTGTGATCCACATTAGTGTTACTTTGCAATTTCATTAAAACTTCATTGAAATAATGCAAATGGAAGAGTCAAAGCAATGCAATAAATAAACCCATTTTTTTAAATCTAGTCTCTATCTCTAGTTGACTGAATCAATTTAGAATATTAAAACTAATAAAAAAATAAAATTTAAAATGAAAAATGAAATAATTTATGTCTGTGCTTCATTTCTTTACTTCAGAAAAGCAAACTAACAGTTAATCAGGTAATCTAAACACTTCTGTTCGCAAAAAGGGTGCGCCAATAGAAGTAAACTGGAATCACAGGGATTTTTGTACCCTTATAGTACAGATGCATGGAGAGGGAAGGAAAGCTAATTCACTCCTCTACCTTAAAAGCAGCAGTCATGCCCTGACAAGCGTCTTCTTGTGAAACACAAACCATGTAAAAAAGACAAACTAATCCTCCTCAGCCCCAGAAGTTTGCATGCAGATATCTCCAATGTCCAGCATGAACCCAGAGGTTACAGAAAGAAAAGAAGTCCAGAGTGAGCCCGTCTTTCATAGAGTGAGAAATCAATATCCCTTTTTTATACATAAATATACATAATTCAAACTTGTAATTTTTTTCAGTCAAGTTATATATATATGTATATATATATATATATCTCAATACAAAGTTCACATTAAACAAGACAGGCTGAGCCTACAGTCATGTGTTGTGCCCTGGTAAAGAGAAGACGAAAAATACCTTGGTGATGGGATAGGGGAAACATATTTCTTTTTCTCTCCAGACTTTTTGAAAAGCTCAGTTGGTTACAGCACAGTGTTAGTAATGCCAAGGTTGTGGGTTTGACCCCTGTGGGGGCCATTCACTTACGAGCTGGACTCGATGATCCTTGTGGGTCCCTTCCAACTCAGAATATTCTGTGATTTTGTGAAAATTGGAAGCACTTGTGTAGAGGCACGTCTGCACAGCTCAACAGAATCCTGAATGTATTCCTTTGCTGAATATTTCCTGCTGTACTACTGGAAAATCCCTACTGTGGAAGCAGTTTCCATTGCAAGGCTGTTTGGCAGGGCAGCCATGCAGGGCGGCCTCCAGGAGCTGCTGTCAAGTTGGAAGTGACACCATGTGCCTCTGCCCTCAGGGCGAGTCAAAGCAGCAGCAACTTTCATCTCTGCTAACATACAATTCTGCCTCCAGGGCAGGCTTCTATCTTTACAGCAGATATTTTTTCACATGAGCCCCACAGCTCAGAATCCAAAGCCCAGCAAGTTCTACAGCCTAGAGTGACACAGCTCTGGCTCCAGCAACAAACCCAGACCATGCTGTGCCTCCAGGTAGGAGCTCCGACCACCCTTTTATTTGTTGCAACAATTTGACTTCTGTTTCCATCACAGAGCTTTGTCTGAAATGGAAGACCTAATTCCACACTGATGAGCTGCCCTGGCAGACACCCTGCGCCCGCTGCAGCAGGCTGAGGCACCAGGGTGGGCGTGGGAGGCCCCACTGGAGGACCTGGAGGTCCTGTAAGCCCCAGGGCAGAACTGTCAGCACTGCCACCTTCTGGGACACGATCATCTGGCTGTTTTGTCAGCCTCAGCAGCTCCTTCCTCGCAGAAGCTGCACAAAACCAGCAGCTGCAATCCCAGTTTGGAAGCACACAGGCAAATGACACTTGGCGTGCCCGCTGCCTGCGGGGCAGACACTGCTCTGGAAGCAGATGTATTTTGCATCACAGGAATGACCCAACTCCCTTATTCTGGCAGCATATCAAAGTCCCACCCTGGGTCACTAACATTGCAATTTCTGCTTTTCAAGGTAAAGCTCTCACTGCTAAGCTATTGCCACTGCAAGTAATCTGCAGCACTGGGAGGGAAATTTGGAGGCAGTGTTGCAGTGCCTCCCTAGAAACAAGGAGTGAGAATCATCTGTGAGATGATTAGTGAAACTAATCCATAAGACTGGTCATATGAACTTAACCTCACTGGAGGGAAGGACTTCAATGAGCACCACAGCTTATTTCTTCCAGAAATGTCTTGTTTGGTCCTTAAAAAGAGCCTCACAAACAAGAAACAGAGCTGCTTCTGAGGAATGTGTGGAACCCTTCCCAGATCTCACGTTGCATTAATTAAAACATTACATTTTCCATGCATGGATTAAATTAAATATAATCCTTTCTTTGCCAAAATATGCCTTTTTTCTTTTCTAAACCTGCGATAGATTCTTCAATCTTTATAATAAGCGAATTTTTTCATTATATTAATTAAACCACACCATCTGAGGCAACTGCATAAATAAAGGCATCTATTCACCTATAATTTTTTTTTATAAATACATTTATTTACATAGTTATACATACCTACATTTAAAGTAAAAACTTGTAGCACCCCCACAGATAAGACACTACTCAAAATAGTTGAACCTATGGTTACTCATGACCGGTTTTAGTGCGTTACAAGTGTTAGAGCTCTTAACATTTCACTGGATGATTTGCTGTTTCAAAACCACAAGGAGATGATCTAACTCAATTATAACCCACAGCTGACCTGTGAAGCTGTATTAGCTGAACTTACAAAAGAACCACCAGTACCACAAAATAACTCAGTACACACGAGTCTGATTTTCATGGTTCATGTCTCATGTTTCACTGGTCATGGAGAGAACTCTAAAAAGAGATTCTGACAGGCTAAGTACAGTATGTAAGATTAATAGAGCAAACAAAAACAAAATAATGCTTTTCTGCTTGCAAGTACAACAGAGAATTTTATTCTTTTAGAAAATCTTTTAACCACATCACAGCATATCCTTTTTGGTGGAAACAAACACTTTTCCTGCAAGATGTACTGCTTTTCTCAAACCACCTTAAGTGCTATATATATTTTACTGTCATATTGTTTGCAAAGCTTTCATCAGACAGTCCATCTCAGTTTGTAATTTATGGAGAAATTGAAATGACTTTTAAGTACTGTGTGTAAACAAGAGAAAGAACTATCAAATGCCCAAGAAAATCCTTCAATTTGTCTTTCACCCATCCTATTCTTCCTACAGTCCTGGAAAGCAATGAAAGACGGAGAAAGAAGGAATTAGATCACATGTAATTCTGAATATTTTACAGTGGTGTAAATTAAAGGTGTTACATTTGTAGTTCCCAGCAATCCAATGCTGTAATCACATGGCTGTATATACACACAGAAGCAAACACCCGGTGTAAACTATCATTGAAAAGTGGTAATAATATTAGAAACAAAAGCATTGGATCTTTTGAAGGCATTCCAAGACAATACAAAATGGAATGTTACCTTGCTGGCTAGTGATATCAGCCACAGCTACTCTACATCCAGCTTGAAATTACTGACTGCCAAGTCTTTGCTATATATTTATAGTACATTTATACGCGTGCGAACATTTCTATATTATTCAGATATAAAACTTGTCATTTTTGCCCATCACTGATATACTTTCCTCTATGAACCTTTTATTTGTGCAGTGACAAAGCGCTCCTTGAGATGTGGGAGCCAAATCTACCATCATAATATGAGTGTGCATATTATTGCTGTGAATGCTCAGATGGGCTTCTGCTCCACAAAGACCACGCACCTTGTGCGAGCGTGTGTAAAATTGTGCCCAAACACCCTCCAACATTCACATTAACCCCAGGGGGTTTAGCCGACAGGCTTTTAAGATAAAAACTCAAATCCCTCAACCTTATCTAGGTATAATAACGTTGCACTACAACTTTTTGGCCTGTATTTGTAGAAGTGCTATTTTACGCAGCGCTTATGGATTTCAACGAGAGCAGCGTCTGTTCAGTGCTGGTGAACGTGAGACCACCTGAATTTATCACTTTATGACAGGAATTCAGCCCACCTTAATCTGAGAGGTCCTTTTGAGGTGCAAAAAGACCAAGAAAATAGGCCTATTTTAAACAAGTGCTGCAAGACTATTCCTCTGCATTTTCCTGAGAACGGTCCTTTCATCACTGACACCAGAAATATTTTGCAGCAGGAAAAACTTATTTTTAGTCTTTTCATTGTGATTTAGCAAGAATCCAAATTTCTAATATAATAAGTTGCCCAAATCCTAGATTTAATCATTTCATATATATGAAAGAACAGCTCCTGAACAGAAGAGAAAAACCTATGATTTTTAGATATTTTCGTAGAATTACTGCTGATGGGGCAAGATTATTATTAAGAGAGGACTTACTTTAAAAGCAGATAGAGTGTGTTTTAAAAATTGGCTTACCAGAAGGCTTGAATCTCACATAAAAACCCATGATGCTTAGAGATGTCATCCCAGTGCAGTTACTATTGTAAAACTAGAAGCTAAACATTTGAAGCAGAGAAAATATGTTCCTCTCTACTCAAAGCTCTTAGTAGGGTGATAAATATTTTGGATGTGATTATACATTTGCTAAGATAGTCTGTTTATTTAAAGCCATTCAGGAAGAGAATAGCTGCCCATGGATATTAAGATTTATCTCACCTTGCTTTAGACTGTTGTACTAAAGACATTCATTTTTCAGCTAATCACCCTGAGTGCTCTCTAAAACTGCTGAGGATAAACAGACTTTTTTTGTGAGGTATGTGGTTTGCTTCATAAATCTACCTCATGATGAGATAAGCTATATCTTAGAAGCACTTATTTTTCTCCATTTGCTGTAAAAATTATTAGAACAAGCTACTAGTCTAGTATAAAGAAAAGAAATTTCTACAGTTTGGTGGGGTGTAACCTGTGAAAAATGTAAAGTCACCTTAAATCCAAGAAGATTGTCAATATACTGGAGTAGGCCTACCTCATATATCTGACCTTGGTGCCACAGCCTAATTATGATAAAGAGAACACAAGAAATAATCTGGTTAAAATTTAAATGTTTCAGATTCGGGGTTTTATTAATGAAGAAAAAAAACCAAGGCAAAATTCTAAATAATTTTAAATAAATACTAAAAATAAAATTTTATTCTGAGGAATTTGGGTTAGCTCTTTGGGAATTCAAATACTTGCTAGGCTGGATCAATTTTCAAACAAAACCCACTGTTTTAAAAGGAGAAGTCAAATGTATTGTTTTGCTTATACTGAACTGAAATGGTCACCATTTCTGCTACAAACCATTTATTTAAATGCATTTCAAATGCTTTCCCTTTATGGGATAAAAAAGTTGACAGACATTTGAGTTTGTAATAATTACAAGTTCCTGTTCTGTTCAATGCTTACTTGTACTCCACAGATATATTTCACATAGATTCATAGTATTTGCTTAAAAATCCAGAAATGTTGCCAAAGGGCAACATTATCTATGAAAGGAAAAAACATGTGGATAGTTTGAAATATACTTTTCCTTGGTCCAAGTAGTTTCCTAAAATAATCTAGAGTAAAAACTATATTCTCACACTGATTCAGAAATAAATTGCCATATTTAAAGGTAAGATTATCCTGATTAAAAATAAAATAGGTTACGTGAATCAAAATTTACATTTAAATACAGTTAATCAATGAAATGTGAGATAATGCAAGTTCAATAATATTTAGAATGAAATATTCTGACTCAATAGTTTAATTAAAGTCACACTTGCATTGACTGTGCTTTAATCTTTGTTCTTTTACATTTGCTGAAATGTTAGCAAAAGGATAATGGAAGACTCAAAACAATTATGAATATGGTAAAATTAAAGAAAAAAATAAATAGATGTACTAACACAAAATTAATATATGTGTTGAGATTCTGTTTTTTAATTCCTGAAATGAGAAGACAACTAGATTTCCATTGTTCCGTGGTCTCAAACAGCCTCCCATATGGAAAGCTGTGGTACAAGGATGATGATGTGAACCACTGAGTGCACTCTGAAGCTCCTATACAGTCTTGAGTTTCTAATAAGACTAGAAAACTGGAAAAAGAAGCTTTTGTGTAAAGCAATTCTAGTATTTGAATAAACGTACAACTTTGCCTACCACTCCAATCAGCTCTTTAAGACTTTTGCCACATTTTTCATGCAACAGACCCATGCAGACTCTTCAACGGCTCTTGCCAACATAAAATGGAAGCTAGCTTTGCATCAAGGGAAATACAATAAATTATAGTATTCATCTCCAAGACCACAGAAGGCAGCAATGAAAAAAATACTGTTAACTTGAGGAAACAAACCCGGAATTATTCAGGGAATGCTTAATATGAGGGGTCCAGAAATACATATTCAGACTTCATCAAGCAGAAAAATCTGTGCTGAACTGACAAGGTAGACTCAGTAATACAGAAGAAAGCCCAATTCTCTCCACAGTCTCTGCAGTTGTGTGACAGAAAGATTAGTAATGTGCAGTCTAGTAACTCTTATATTTGGATTATTGTTCAGCTATATCATTGTGGTTAGAATCATCATAAGCAACGTAGCTTCAAGGCGATCACAACTTCAGAATAAGAAAAGTCTTCAACAGAACTCACTAAATCCAACAAAAAAAAAATCAAAATAAGAGTAGTGCTGTGTACTTTTTTCCTGAAATATGACTGCAAACATTAAAAAGGAAAAAATGTGTGTTCAGAAAAAAACAACCCACGACATGGTGAGGGCATTCCATAGAATCACAGATTGTGCTGTGTTGGAAGGGACCCACAAGGATTATCAAGTCCATCTCCAGTCCCAACAATCACAGCATGTCCCCAAGAGCATTGTTCAAATGCTTCTTGAACTTAGACAGGCTTGGTGCTCTGAACACTTCCCTGAGGAGCCTGTTCCAGGGCCCAACCACCCTCTGTGTGAAAAACCTTTTCCTGCTATCCAAACCAAACCTCTTCCGACTCAGCTTCAGCCATTTACTTGAGTCCTGTGACTGGTGATGAGAATGAAGAGATCAGTACCTGTTGAAGAGAACTGGGCTGAGGATGGAGCCCTGTTGAACCCCACTAGTGACTGGACTCCATCCTGATGTAAACTCATTCCCTTTAACTCTTTGTGCCTGACCTGTAAGTCAGCTGCTCACCCACCTCGTAACACAGTTATCCAGCTGTGTGCTGGACGTTTTGTCCAGATACTTTGAGAGACAGTATCAAAGCTTTGCTGAAGTCCAAAAATATTACATCAGCTGGCGCCCCTTGATCAGTTAGACAGGTTACCCTGTCATAGAAGGAAATTGCGTTTGATAAGCAGGACTTCCCCCTCATGAACTCATTTTGGCTGTGACCCATATCAGTGTTGTCTTTCAGGTGTTTTCTAATACCAGAATATATTCCCAGAATAATCTTTTCCATGATTTTACTGGGCACTGAAGTGAAACAGAGAGGCCAGTAGTTTCCAGGGTCCTCCTTCTTGCCCTTCTTGAAACTGGGACAATGTTCACCAGCTTCAGGTCAACTGGGAGCTCTCCACGTTCCCAAGACCACTTGAAGATCATGGAGAGAGGTTTTGCGATGACATCAGCAGCTGTTTGAGGATTCTTGAACGAATCCGATCAAGCCCTGTAGACTTGTAGGGATCCAGCTGGAGCAGAAGATCCTGCACAATTTCAGGGTCAGCTGGGAGTTGATCGTTCTCACAGTCATGGTCCTCCAGTTCCGGGCACTGAGACCCGCCTGGTCCCTCAGAAGTATTGAAGACACAGGCAAATAATGCATTTAGCACCTCTGCCTTGTCTCTATCCCTGTAGCGAGGTGACCATCCTCATCCTGTAACAGGCCGATGTTATTTCTACGCTTCATTTTTCCACTAATGTTTATATTATTTTGGTATTTATACATTAATAAAATTTGAGGAAAGGCAGTTTGAGGATTTATCAAACAGAAACTCTTTTACCACCAGCACCAAAGAAAAATACTGAACGTAACTTTAATGTCTCTTCAAAATATAAGAGTTTTAACTGAAGACCAGAGTTGTCATCACAGGTTAGAGGGAAACACAAGCATCTCAAAGCGCAGTGGAAAGGACTGATTTACACATTGTGGATGAGTGGATGAGCAAATCAACAATTAAAGGTGCTTAGGTATCTCAGTAAAACTCAGCATTGCTGGACAATGCACTGAGAAATAGCATGGTGAGTAGAAATCACTAAAAGAAAAAAATAGTGTAAAATTTACTATAAACTTAAAGTAACCTATCATTATTGAAACCTTCATCTTTATAAAGGAGAGCTCCATGAACCATAACAAATGTCAGCCATTAATAAATGTCTTGAAATTAAGTGTGATTGTTCCTTCCTGAGGGCTAACCAAATTCTTTTCAGATTCCTGCTGTATCTGCATCACTGGGGAAAGAGAAAAGTGATTTAGGACAAATTCCAAGTCAGTTTCCCTTTCATTTTAGTGCTTTGAATTTAATAGGAAGATTATGCAAGTCTCACTGCCTTTTCTTTCCATCTCATGTCAGTTGGAGTGGAAGAGTTTGCATTATTCAAGGTCAATTAAGCCATGCAAATGCATTCTAAATGATTTTACAGTAGTAATAATAACTCTCTCCTCAGAAGAACATGCTGAATTTGTTAAAAAAAAAATTATCTTACGGTAAAAAAATACCATAGGTGTTTGAGAATTTTATTCTCTGCTCAAAATAACCAAATAGATGCAGGAATATAATAACCTTGACCTGTTAGTGATATAGGTTTTAGGTATAAATTCCTCAGAATCTTGAGCCATAACACTAGCCTTGGAGTTACAGTGATGCAAGTCAGAAAAAAATGTCTCAGATGCTGTTACTTGCATTTCAGAAAAAAAAAGTGTTTATTTAGTTAGCAAATTATAGCAATTTTTTAGTTTAAATCAAGTTTTCAAAAACATGCCCTGCCAACATTCAGTCCTGAATGTAAATTATGGAAAAGCTGAAATAAATAATTTATTGGTTTTTTAACTCCTAAAATTATGTATTTTGGTAAACATTGCTAGTAATGGAAACTACACTTGAAAATTCTTATCTCCATGAAGATGGCTTTGCTAATATAAATGTACTATTACAGCATGAGAAAACGTTCTGAGTCAACACGATTTTTTAAACCCAATAAAATGACTCTTCCCATACAGCCTAGTCCAAGCCTCTCTCCAAAGAAGAAAGACAGGTACATTGGTCAAAGTTCAATTCTGCAGCAAGTATCCTCTGTTTGAATAGTGTGACCCAGCACAATAAGGGGCATATCTGCACCACTGTGAAACCAAACTCCTGAACAGAAACTCAGTGGTGCTGCGTCCGTATTTAATAAACAAGCACAGTAGATACATAGCAGATACACTTGCAGTCACACTGACATGGGTTCTCACCCCAAGGATCACAACAGTTGGAAAAGGAAGGGAAACCATCTCAGTTTGCTTTTTTTTGCTGTATCTGACAATATGAACACATCTAGTCCCTTTCAGAACAAAAAGGTTTAAAACCATTGACAATGTTTAAATAAACATTTGATCTTCCCTTGACATGGCCAAATTATAACACAGTGGAATTGCCAATCTGAGACCAGTTGACCATAGACTTCTGCCCGTTCCATTCCAGTACCGACCAGGAGTAAATAAGCAACACAGGACAGACTGAAGAGAAGGGATCATGCAGAATACACTATTCTTATCCAGAAGAAAAAACACCTTTCAGGTGAAGCAACAGCCAGTTCCATGACC
The DNA here is from genome assembly GCA_013399855.1 of Oxyruncus cristatus. Classification (NCBI taxonomy): domain Eukaryota; kingdom Metazoa; phylum Chordata; class Aves; order Passeriformes; family Cotingidae; genus Oxyruncus; species Oxyruncus cristatus. The sequence continues at coordinate 560,605 of VXAY01001848.1, forward strand.
AACTGGCTCTACTCCACACCAGCACAAAACAGCATTTGAGAAGGAGCAGTGGATGCAGTCAGGGTCTTCTTTCAGGTGGAAGGCAGCAAGTAGTTACTCCATCTCAACTGCGCCTACCAGAGCGTGCCAGGGGATAGCTGTGCAATGGGAATCACTCCGAAAAGATTACAAGAGTTTGCATTAACAATTTGTTTTTAATGAAGTTTATATGCAGTGGCTATTTCTCTTCACAAACACTGGTGTGTCCTACACGTTGTAGAACTGAAGCCTGAAGAATTATTTAAGCAAGAATTACATTCACCTCAATCCTTTCAATAAAAATACAATTTTGAAAGCCATTTCTTGGGAAACAAGGGTTACGAATTTGGAGGTGAGGGATAGGATTTTTTTTAGTGGAATTTATTGCACTTTACTTTGAAAAATATAGTACAAAGATAAAATGAAAGCCAATCATTATATATTGCTGAGATCTAAATGGAGTCTTCCTTGCTGATTAGATATTTTAAAAATCACACTTGGAAATTACACCTCTTCTCAACACTCATTGCATTAAGCCCATGTCCCCTTAATAGAGAGCTAACAATATTTACCACATATTTATATTAAAATCACAGATCCAAGGATTCATTCACAATTCCCTCTTTTATGCAATTATGATTGTGAAAAACACAGATGCCTCATTGAATGTGCACACTTAAAATGCTGCAATTGTATTCACATCTGGACAATATTTAAAGCCATATAATACATATAAATAGAGTCCTCAAGACACTCCGAAATGCCTAACACCTGGCAAATGAGATAGCAACTCATAGTAGTTTAAATACTGTATTTTAATTCACTTTTCTGAGGCAGTCAGGCTATGTAATTACTAACTCATAAAGTTGAAAACGTGACTGCATAAAACATTCCCCTTCAGATATATGTGACAGAGAGCACAGGTAATGTTTAAACACTTGTACTCCATGTCTTATGTCTTAACATATGCTTCCTTCATCTTCTTGATTACTCTTTTCAGGTTCTTTTTCATGCCCTTTCTCATTTTGTTGCCATTTGCCTGGCCAATTACCTGGCATCCCCTCATTCTTTTTCATTACTCTTCCACTCCCCATTATGTTTTTCCTCACTTTGCTTCATTTTGTTCTGACTATTTCATCCTGTACTTTCCGCATTCCTTTGAGTATGCTCGATGGAAAATGAGTGCTTTTATTCTGTATTACCACCTGAGTCTGAATTGTGGTTGCATCTAATGAAAGAAGTCAGGCCTCCTTGTCATTTGGAGTGGCTGTGTCAGATAATCCCATGCTGTGACCACAAGAAACACATAAAGAGGAAGTTTTGTGCATCTCTTCCAGACTGAAGTAAGAGGAATAGGAATGAGAACTTGTTCTTGCTTGTTTTTCAGTCTCAGTGGTACCTCTATATAGCTCTTCCTGCTACTTACAATTTTTCATGTAACTAAGCAAAATATAAGATACAGATATGACTAAAGGCAGCAGGGCTGCATGGAGGAGGGAAATCTAGAGAAAAATGTTGTCTGCAGCTTGATATATAGAATCTTTAATGGGTGTTTATAAGACGAGTAAAAATGGACAACGTTTTAAACAATGTTTCAAATGTGATTCTAATTTAGCTCATTAAAGGTGAATGAATAACCAAATTAATAATTTATATGAGGAAAGATTTAAAATATTCATCACATTATGGTATTTCTACATTATTGTGTGCCACATATAACACACAGTGCTGGTGAGAACGCTACATTCCAGGAGCCCTATGGAGCCACTGTTCATTCCTCACAGTGCTGTAGGACAGGAACTGCAGAGTCCACACTTCCAAACTCGGCACTGAATGATTTCTTTTTCCTAAGGGGAAAGCTTTAACGAAACTGTGGCTGTTGGAAAAATGCCAGGTGTTCAAAAATGAAACATTTCAGTCAAAGTCAACTTCAGCACAACATCCACCGGGAAAGAAGACAAATTGTATTAATAATTTAGGAACTTGACTTGGGGTGTCAGAACAGGTACTTGACTATCACACACTGGTGTGTCTGAGGGGTTTTTTTTAATGCTTGTCTCATCTTATTTCTCTTCTATATCTCTCTTCTCTGCCTATGAAAATCAACAACTATGCACACTCACACACACACGCTTATTAAGCCTTTTTTCTCAGTCCTTAAGAAAGATGGGGGAGAACTTCAAAGGTTGAAAAGTTTCACTGTACAGAAAACGGTTTTCCATGTAGCTTCTCACACTGCTATAGTTAAAGAGGCTCTATTATTGCTTAGGGCTGAGGCCTTTCTTGGCAGTAGAGAAATAATGTTGTAATTCCTAAAATAAACAAACTGCACAGCACTGTCCAATATACAGAAATCTTCCAGAATTCTTTTACTTTTAGAATGTTGTCCCAGTGGCTACCCATGGCTAAAAACTGTACTGGCTTGACAAGAAAAATGCATAGTCTAAGTCTACACGCTTGAATTTTTTTCCATCATTCCTGCAGGTTAAAAAGGATTGCTTCTGAGCATGAAGTATTGAAAAGCACATAGGGTACTGGGACAGCGCTTCTGGCAGCAGTCTTTCAGACAAAGGATTCTACCTCTAGCATTCCCTTGTTTGGGTCAGGGATAATATCCGCTCCACATATAATTCTTTCTCTGCATGTGTTTTACAAGAAGCAGTTGCTAGGTGTCTGCCAGTTCAGGTGAAACACATGTATATGTATGTTAAGTAGCAGCCGTTCTGTTTGTTTCTCTCACTATTCTAAGTGGCATATTCTAATAAAGTGGTTTTGTAAAAGCTTTACCCTAAAAGACCAGTGTTTTTCCACAATGTGGATTATCACCCATTAAAATAATGAAATCAATCACTGGAACTACAGTGGAGTTTCTGTCTGTATTTGTATGTGTGCATGATAGTTATACAAGAAAGCACCCATTTATAAAAATGGGCCATTTGGGTGATTAAGCAGATGTGCTCTTTACCCTATATCAGGACAAATTTCTGAAATGAACAGTCATCTGCTTCTGCAGATGGAGAGCTCTGAGGGAGGATTAGCACTTTCCCATTGCTCTTTGTAAACAACCTCAGCCCCAGAGAAGCACAGAATTATCTCCAGTGACTAACTTACTACAAAATGAATGTCTCTGAGCACACAGTAACTGGCCTGCATGGTACGTGCAGGCACAGAGAAAGAATTTCAATGAATTTTACACACACACACACACACACACACACACTAGAACCTTACCATAATGGTACTTACCAAGAATCAACAAAGGTCTTAAAGTAAATTAATTGTCATTTATTTTCCCCCGTGTAAAAAGGAAAAGAAAACCCCATACGATTACTCCAATGAGCACTTTGATACTGAGAAATAATTTAGTTCTTTAAATAATGACTATTGAGCCAGGGAAAGTCACAAAGGTAGAAGGAAATGCAGTACAAATAAGAAAAGATTAGCAATCTACCAGTTTACCATCTGACCACTAGGCACAATTGACACCAGTTTGTATTACAGACAACCACAGAGCCACAAGTGGTAAGATATGAATTATAATAAATTCAACCAAACCCAGAAAGTAATTTTTAAATCTCATACAATAAATATAATGATGTTCTCATTTGAAGATAGTATGAAAAGAACAAGCTGCCAAAACAACCAAATAAAACCATTCCTCATTATACCACTTTTTGGGATGAATTTGTGTGCATTTGCCTAATGAAATCAGTATTGCATACTTCAGAGTAGAAGACAGGGATTAAGGAAGACTACATTTAATCCTCAAGGAGTATAGAACGTTCTTACTGCAAATTGTAGTGCTGGCTTCATTCCTCTCACTGTGGATGCTCTGCAACCAGCTGAGTTGAAAATTGAAAACACTCAAAACTAGTGTTGGGGACCCTGTGCTAGGATACACATGCAAAAGTCTAGGGCTAATGGCTTTCTGGAAGCCCTGGGGAATATGTTAACATTTCTGCAGCTGACAAAACAACTGCAGAGCAACAATTGCAAAAACCAAAAGAATTGCCAAAGATTTTATCAAACTGACTTCCCAAATTTATTTCAAAGCTGCTAATTAGTACACAACGAGAGGATGGTACAATATATTTTGTATCTTAATACTGAGAAATTAATGAAGCTACCAGAACAAATACTACAAAAGAACTAACAAATCAAACCAGGCACCAGAATCTCATATCTATAATTTAAATTCAATACTTAAAAACCTTTTGCTTGAGTAAACTTTCCTTGTTTACAAGTTTTTCCCTGAAAAGTTTCATTTCTTCAAAATAATAAAATAAACACAAATAAATGGTAATTATTATTATTAAAATAGAGTCAAGCATAAATTTGGAAAGCCTTCTAAAAAGTCTAATAAAAAGAATATGACCCATTACAATTAATGCTTATTCAGCAGCATCAGATTTATGACTACAACAGGTAAATTTAACAAATTAGACATTTAAAGTGATAGAGTAAAATCAAATTAATTAATTGAGACAAGATTCAGAACTACATATACCTAGACAGATTTTTTCACAAGCTTGTACAGTGCAACTGAGTGCCAGAAACCTGTCAGCTAGGAAAATACTTTGAGCAAGAAGTTCCAACATTTTGAACCTACTTGTTTTATAAACCAGCCATTGTTCTCTTTAGGAAAGGTGTTGTAAATAGAGTGTTCTGGTTTCGCAGGAAAAAGCCAAAACTGACAAAACTAATGAGAAAATACATTTTTCCTCTACAAAAAAGCAGGCAGAACACTCAACACAAATAATCCTTCCCCAGAATCCTCTAACCAGTGGGAGGACTTACGAGTCCATTTGGGTGCCAAATGTGAGGCAAAAGGGGAAAGGTCCTATCAGAAGCTACAGACATACAAACAGATATCTGACAGGTCTGAAGGTAGACTCCTGAGTCTTGCTGCTAAATACACTCATCTTTTTTTCTGCCAACACAAAGAGAGGTGCTGGGGACATTTGGAGTAGGACTTTGGGAAGTGTAGCATTTTCTGAGATCATATACAAGACCAGTGAGAAGATGCTGGAAGCAATTACTGAGCAATTTTACTTGTGGTTTGAATCACTTTTAATAAAAGGCTTCACAGAAGAAAAATTCTTTGACAGAACACAGAAATATACATGCAGGTGTTCTGTTTTAAATGCTTTCTGTGTTTAAAAATAAGCTTTCTCACTGTTGTACTGGTATGCTACCTTGCATTTTCTGTTAACTTGGAAGTCAGTGATGAAAATCATGGTGCTTCCACTCAAACTATGAATTAAGCAACTACTACATGCTCTGAAAATCCTATCATAACACCACAGTCTGTAATAAAACCCACAGGACCACATTTACTATGCAATATTGGGAACAACATCCACAGATGTAAATCTCTGCTCTCCTCCCTTACCTGTCCCTGGATGTCTATTCTGATCTGTTTATGCAGATCAGTTACCTTTTACCTGAATTTTCTCTTACTTTTGGGGCAGCCTTTATGTAGGCCTTGTATAACCCAGAACTAATCTTCAGTATAGAGTAGAAGCATGCAAATAAATCTGATTTGTAAGATTATCTATTCTTCCCTGCAGAGTAAGGTCTAGAGATCTCTGTCACGTTCCAGATCCACACCACTGCACCTTTCCATCAACAGACCTGGTCACCTAGGTTGGGACTAGGAAGATCCTCCAGGCTGTAAGGAAACCATTTATTTTATTGAACAGAAAGGAAACGTGGACCTACTCAGGACTTGGTTGGGGAAAAAAGTCAGTAGGTAATTTTTGCCAAGTCACTAGTTTTTGATAGCCTTTATGCATACTGACCTGAAACTGCCACATATTCAAAAGAGCTCTCTAAATATCATTTTTTTCCATCGATTATTGTCTGGTTTCATCCTCTGATAATTACAGTCACTTCAAGTAGAATTTACACAAAAGGGTTAAATTTTGCCTCACGTATCCTGTGGCTTGCAGTGAGAATGACCCACCTTTTCTGGCACTTGCTGTATTGTACAGAGAAGCAAGACTTTCTTCTCTTTTGGGAGTCCTTTGAACTTGTATAAAGTAGCTATTCCCAAGTGATTACTTCCTTTCTCAATTGATGTAACAAAAGCTCATCACACAAAAAAAGAGTCCCACAGTCATTTTTCTTTTGAACACTAAGGCAATGCTGAAAACATAAATGCACATGTGCAAAAGCTCTCGTCTCTGGCTTCTTTCTGATACCTATTAGCTCCACAGGAAAGTAAGGGAAAGAAGCAAATTAAAGCTTCCTGCATCATCAGGTTGAATCACTCTTTTCCCTTTTAGTCTTGCAAGGATGCCACTGATAGCTGGAGAAAAAGAAGACCTTACCTGTAGTTCTTCAAATTATTACAGTTTAATGTTAAGTCTAGAAGGAAGTCTAAAGGGGGAAAAAATTCCCCTTACTAGTAAGTGCAAGCCACTGCTTTTTCCTGCCTTTCTGTACCACCCCGGAGAGGAAAGCAAATGTCTTTCAGGCTTCTTCTCCTTCCTTTTTTCCATATAGGAAAAGCTTTTGTTCTCTGATGGTGATAATTTCTGTAAATTCATGTCCAGCAATACAAGTAAAATACCTATCAAAAATGTGGGGGGGTAGGTAGAGGTTTCTTGAATAAAAACTGTAAGTATGACCTACCTACATGAGCAGGTAGACAGCAAGTCTACCATCTCCCAACATCTCCATTTCTATGCATGCTATTCAGTGGAAAACTTCAGAATACACCAGATATTTAAAACAACAACAACAAAATTAGTAATAGTAACTGTAAGGAAACCAAAATTAATGCAGAGAACTTCATAGGCCTTTATTAATTAATAAGTGAAACATCCTAGTATGTCATAAGTCTGGCTTCGGGTTGGATTAGAGCCACCTCCTGCCTTCAGCTCCTCCTTATTAGTGCTACTTGAGCATTTTAGGTATTCCTTTGTCCATCAAATTCACAAGTAATCCCTGAAACTGTGACTGCCTTCAACGAGCTGGTGCTGACAGACCCAGCTTCCTCTGGTTTATTCTTAGTCCTCAAACTCCAGTTCAGATTTCTTTCTACTCAGTGGCCTGTTACCAGAAGATGGAGGATGGTCCAAATCGTAGCCCCATAGGCTGTGCAGGTGGAACACCTTCATAGCTAATGGACGTGGTGGATCCCTTCTCCCTCACAAGGTATTTGCAGTGCAAAAAGGCTTTCCACTTCTTGGGCAAGTTTTCTAATCACTAGGTTGTTTTACAAGAGTTCAGAAAACCTCCCTCTTCCCTTGCTACATTTCAGGTCGGACTCAGTGCTATTTGTCAGTGTTCGTTTCGGGTTGAGGATCACAAGACCTAATGGATTTGGTCTTTTGGCAGATTTAAAGAGGTTTAAACTTTAGAAATTACAGTTTAAGTGCCTGTTGCACCGATGACCTTATGCATCTATCAGCTAGAACTCTAAATTTTTGGAGCATGTGCTGCAATATAGCTTTATTTACCAACTATACAGATAGTCACAGAACAGAACACCTTAGACTGCAGTAGGATGAAATGAACCAAGTCATCCCAATCTCAACTCATTTTTCATTATTCATCACAGAGGCTATCAGAAGAAATACTCCTACATCTACTTGTAAGAAGTTTCCTTTCCGTGGTAACAGAAGAATAAATCCGACTATTTCTTTCTTGAAATGTAAGCACCTCTGTGTTTGAAAACTTGTGATGGATAAACATTTAAAAAAATTAATCTCAAACACAATTTTACCCGTAATTTATCTATTTTTTCAATAGTTTTACCAATTAATTAATTGGGGAAAATGCTAACATATATATCATGGATGTGACCTAACAGCTTATTTTCCACCTTGGCAGAAAAATATGGATTTGTACTATCCAGATGAACTGCAAAAGTTAGAGCATTATCCAGCAGATATCCTTCAGTTTAATACAATTATCCAGGAGTTAAAGGAAGCTGCAGATTTGTGATTCAAGATGAGACTGTCAACAGAAAATAATAATAGGGAGGAAAAAAAAAAGGTATTTGCAGTGCTAAGAAGTACAGGGATATGTTCCAAGCATTCTGGGCATTTTAACAGTATCCTGATTGGCATGGTAAAATCAGGCAGGATGTAACTATTTTTCAGATACAAAATCAAATTATCAGAAGTGCTGTCAACTCTACTTTTCTCATCAGTCCAGGAAAAGCTAAAATGCTAAAAGCATTCTTCTAATAATCAGCTACATACCTGCCTTTGAGATGTCAGCTTAGTATTGGTAATTTTATCAATTGTCATCCCCTGTCTAAACTGCCTGTAGGGAAGAAGGTGACTGAGAAGTTTATGTTAAACAGCTGTTATGCCATCTGGCATCTTTGACTTCCACGACCCTTTTCAATCTGGCTTTCAGCCTAGGTAAGGTACAAAGTCTACGCTGGCTTAATTGGTCTATGATCTACTCTTGGCAAAAACAGAGGTCAAGTTTCCATGCTGATTATTGTAGATTTGTCAGCAACCTGTTAACATGAACCATTAAGTTTTGTTGACTCATCTGTGGACACTGGCAAGGATGGCCAGAAATCGGTGTAGTGACCTCTCCTCTCCGGGAGGTCTCAGGGGGTGATGTCCGACAATTGCTCCTCTGCCCACAGGGTTCTCATAAGCAGGTTTTTCATCATTCCACTCTGTTGCCTTTCTCCTTCAATGTTTTCATGAAGCTGCTCAGGGAAAGAGCAAGACCATTTGGGCCTGTCATTTCATCAAAACACACACAACATTTACCTTTGCTCATTGTGCTTTTCCATCCGATGCAGGTGGTCAGGCTGACTCCTCTGCCAGCATTCGACTAGTCTGGAGATAGGGGCAGACAGACTGGCTTAAATTCTACTTTGGCTACCTATTTATTTTTGAGAAAGCTATTAATGAGTGCGAGAAAGCAGAAAGTGAGGTTTGGCTTGGAATCTGCTAAGTCACAGCTGTAGGTTTAAAGTTTAAAAGAATTATTTGACTCAGTTATATAAAAAGGCCATTCTCAAAAGAGTAAGAGAGACACTAATTACACTGTTTGAAATGAGGAGAAAGTAAAACAATTTCTTAGTCCACAAGGAATACTTCAATCCTGAAAATGTTAATTTAGCTATTTATCCCATTACTAGACTTTTCCCTACAATTCTAATTACATGAACTATATTAGGGTCAAAGCAGTAGTATAACTTCATTTATTTGTTAATTTCTTGAGTCTGCAAACCAGGCGTTTCGTAGTTGAACCTGCTTATGAGGTATCAAATAAAGCAGTAGACAGTGCTGGAAAAGCATTACCACCAGTGGTTACTTGATAATAAAAAGAATATTGATTATTTATGAGAAGTTCAGGCAATTATTCAATTATTTCCAGTTAAAATATCAATAGTTCATTGCTGAATCAAAAAATACATCTAGTTTTTTTTCACTAACCTCTTTGCTGAAATAAAGCTTTTACTGAGTCAATCTATCAGACTTCCTTCACATATCTTGGAAATAACTTTGCACCACCTCATAAAGCATATGGGGGAAAGCAGCAATCTCTGAGCTGGATTATGTTTGTCAGTCACGGCTTTCCAATGACATTTGCCGCTTGTTTTGGAGAACTGTTCCACACGTACCACCTTAGGAGCTAAGCAATGTTTAAACTTAACAGCCTTAACATTAATAGAAATTTTGTTTTGAAATTGGGGCACCCAGAAGCAGAGCTTTGCCCAGAAGCAGAGCTTTACATAAATACAATCTACAGAGCAAAAACTATTTTAAAAATAATAAGCAAGCACACTGCAGGTCAGCAGATAGCATGCTCCAAAACAACTATCACCACAAAAAGAATACATTTCATAGAAATAGATTTTTGGATTGTGCCCAAGACCAAATATTTGCCTGTTTGGTATTTTACCCACATGCTAAATCACATACATTAATTTATACATTATTCTATTTGATCCAATGTTCTCATTTCTTCTCCAAAGCCCTTCCTGCCCTATGCCTTCTTGAAGAAGGCCTAAATTATCAGTGGCTATGAAGTGGCAAAGGATTCTGGAGAAGAAAAGGGCAGAGACCTCAGGATTATGTGAGTGAAGGTAAAAAACATAGCGTTTCTTGGCCCTCATAATTGCAGAACAGACTGTAAATTGCCCAACCTCCCCTCTCTAACTGTCCATCCTCTTCATCGTGAGCTCCTGCTGTGAGGTTTTAATCTTCTCTAATTCAAATATTTCTAGCAACAACTAAAAACAAAACAAAACAAAAAAAAAATCTTACTTCCTCCTGTGAGATCTGGAGAACAATAGCCAAGAAAATAGCTGAGGACTCAAAACTTCTCCCTGATCAGAGAGGAGACAGAAGAGTGTGTTTCCCTGCTTTGCCCCAACCAACCCCTTTTATGTGAGGGAAACTGAAAAGGAAAGCATAACAAGCTTCTAATAGGAAAGCTCACAGTCTATAGGAGGAAAACATTTTTAATTAACATGAACATTAACATTGTTCATGCTCCTTGAACAATACTGGCCAGAGGAACACCCTGGCTACTCCTGTTTCTTGGGAAATTAAACATTAATGTCCCCTGAGCAATATCACGTCTGTCAGAACCCCTGAACCACTTGAATATCAACAGGTTTTTTTTCATACATTTGACTTCATAAATGGTCAGTAGAAGTATTCAAGTTTGAAAGCATGACTACAAGCATGAAGTAAGATTTGAGTAAAGCAAGGTTATTATCAACATATAAAATATATTCCATTCTCCTGCAAAAAAAAAATATATAAGTGAGTATCTAGTGCACATAAGATGCATCTGAGAGTATACCTGTGTGTTGCACACAATACAAAAGTATTTCTAAACTTAAGGTTTCATTAAAATTATCAATAATTCAAAAGGTAAGCTATTAAAGGAATATGAAAAAATGGGTAAAACAAAGCAGTACATGAATATGAAAAATCATATTACATTAAGATTAATATAAAATATTTCCAAACATGGAAGAACAGACATGAGAGGCATCAGCTTTCTCCTGTTACTGATTCTATGCATTAATCATGAAGACATGTAAAAGCCTTTTAGTGACCAAGATACCAGCTTAGAGAAAAAAGATTTTATAAGATAAAGATTTTCTTTTTCCTCCTGGTGTCACTACAGGGCTGAGTTAAGGTTGAGTGTCTCAAGTCTCTGCTTCTGTAATTTAAATGCATTTCAAATCTTCTTTCTGAAATACATTGCAAATGTAAAAAAAAAAAAATTATCCTTGCCTATAAATTTTTAATAAATACTGTTGCATAGGTTTGCACTTTTGAAAGGTGTTATTTTAGATTTTTTATGTTAAGGGACAATAAATACATCTTCCCCTCTCTTCCACCCCAAATTCCATATTTTTCACTTTATTTACATTAGTATGTCTTTACATGAAAGAAGAATAATTTACTTACTTGAAAGACCATCAGTTAACACGTGAGTTTATTGCTCCTTTAGAGAATTCCATTGTCCTAGGTATGCACAAAAGCTTTAGTTTTCTATAGCATTTTTGACAGAAGAAACCCCCACTTACATATTTTGCTTCTAAATTGACGAAGTGGTGTAAAATGTCCAATAGAAGTCATGAGGAGAAACTGTATCAATTTTGAAAGCAGATAAGTGCTTGGATGGAAATTCAGTTCAACATGTTTATAATGAAAAAAACTTATACTCCCACCTATTTTTTTGACAGCAGGAAGTTTTAAACATTTACAGTTACCTTAAGCAACTCACTAAAGGAACTTCAAAACCTTCAGAAAGAAATCAAAGCAGGTTTCTAAGTCACTTGCTATACAACAAATATGAGAAACACAGCAAATTATAGTGATGGCTTGAACAATATTAGTATTTAGTTAGACATGTACTGCATAAATTAATTATGTCAAAGTTCTAATTAAAGACTATTAAAAATTTAAAAACCTTTATTTTGTGTCTGGAAAACTTAAAGTTCTCCCCCTACCATGATTATTCAAGCTTTTATCAGTCCCTACCAAGAGAAGTGAATATTGCAGTGTGGAAATCCACTGTTCATCAGAATAAATAGTCAGCTGTCCCACAGCTGCAAAGCTGAGTTTCAGAAGTCTCATCTACAACACAATTACATATCAAAATCATAAAATATCTGTATTTCCAAAAAGCTTTTCAACACCCAGCAACACAAATTAAACTCAATTACAGTATTTATTACAGAAGTTGTTGTCATTCTTTTTGTTTTAAAGTACTGGCATTTGCTACCAAATACAAAGAAACTCCATCCCTCGTGGAAGAGAGACATAAGGCCACACATTAGTCTACTACTTATATGCAGAAGCAAATGTTGCTGCTACCTGAGTCAAAAAACTGATGGACTTGTACATGAACAGAGTGCAAGATAAGGTGTTTTCCAAGGAAAAAGTAGTTGGAAAGGAGGCCTTCAACTGTTATTCATTATTGATTCTATTATGTTGAACATTTTTTATACATATGCTTATACCAATAGTATTTCTTAATTAACTGTACAGATAAAAATAGTTGACTGTATTTTAACTAAGACTTAGTTTTTTGTAACTGCAGTTTTAACTTTGTTTTTAGTTATCATTTTCTCCCAGAAATTTGTCTCCATGATTCATAATTCCAAAAGAAAGCCACCATTTACTCAGACAGAACTCACTGCTGGTTTAAATTTTGTTTACCTTATCTGAATTATAGGAAACTGAGACAAAGTGTAGAAAGGCAAAAAAATTTTGGCATTTTTGGCCTGCTGATGTTATTTTCAACAGCATGGATAAACAGAATAAGCAGTAATGTAGCAGTTCTCAGTATCAAGAAACTGAAAAAATTTTACTGTTTTCTATGCAAAAACTTTTCTTTCTCAAAGTCTTTAATGTAAGCAGCAACAACAAAGGAGCATCATAATTTATTTTCACTTATTTTCAAAGAGGGCTTTTTTGTTGTCATTTTTTTTCCTTCTCATTAGTCCATAGAGGGCTAAACATTACTGGTCAGTGAGTTAAGATGTCCAAGATTATGTGAATTAGAGACTTTTGTTAGTGAAATATTTTTCAGTTTTAAAAACTGTTATTGCCTGAATGCCCCACGTCTCAATATCATTCTCCATCACTTATATAAAAATCATACTGGCAATCATATCATAGCTTACATTTATATGGAAAATACTTCCAAGTACATACTTTGAACACATTAGCATTTCAAGCGATCGAAGAACAGCAAGAGTTTCAACTTTTAAGCCTGAGAGTGTTAGCAATAACAGTCTTTACCATTTAGGGAACTGATATTTGAAAGTGGTTTTAAGATTAAATTATTGCAGTAAATGTAGTGCCATATCACTCAGTTAATCAGTCGGAACCTTGGCGCTGGTACCACCACAAAATGACTGGTTATCAACCCTTGCATCATGAAGAGAGCCAGCAATGGTGTGCTTGTCTTAGCCCCATTTGTATGGCTGTGTTGGGCATGACTGGCAACGTCCATCTCTGTATAGAACAGAATTGTCAGAAAGACACAGAACTGTTTTACTCTTGTATTGGACATGGTGCAGACCTATGAAAAAATAACTTTTTTTGTAATACAGACTTCACAATACATTTTTGTCTTGCCTGGTGTTGACCTACTTGGATGGGTGACAACTGCATCTACCAATGCCCAGTAGATACTAATGCTTCTACTGCTAAAGTGCAAAGAACAGTTGAAACTAATTTCTCATAATATTGAAGACTAAGGCATTGTTTAAAGAAAAGAGACAAAGCAAATCCTCTTAAGTGAAAGTTATGCAAAGTACACATTAAAAAGCATGGATCCCCCAAACTGCAATTCCTTTCCACGAGGGAGACCTGACATCACGAGGTTAAAAAATAAAATAAAAAAATCAGGTCATCGGCCAACAAAACATCTGTAAAACATCTCTCAAATGTATGCATAGAAAGTGAGAAGAAAAAACAGAGCTAATATAAATATTTATTTAAACATGTTTTGGGTTTTCATTGTCCTCTAGCTATACCTGTATAAAGTTTTTCAACTCTGTTTAGTCTGCAACATTGTGAGGGAAAAAAAAAAAAAAAAGGAAAGAGACTTTTAGTTACTTTATGTTAATCAAGATTGAGTCAAAGCAAACATTTAACTTCATCAGTCTGTTCCTGAACTCAGTGCCTCATGAAGCCAAGTTCAGAACTGAATTGCACAGACACCAGAACCTCTGCACACTGAATACTCATAAAGAACAATAGAAAATACTGATAGTGTGGCACTGTGTTTGGCTTTAAGGGTTAGTTTGGGAAGTGAAATATGCTCCAGTGACCAGAAACACCAATCCAACCTCAGGGAGTTCTGATTCTTGATCCTGAATGAGTAGTGTATTTATAGACATATAAAAATCCCTGTGAGGATTTAAACTTTGGAGTGATAAAGCACTGCTGTAAGACATGTTGTTGTGTCAAAACATCACTACTTCAGAAAAAACATTTTTACATTCTTTGGAAGTTCTTCAAGAGCCACTCTGAACAGCCCAGTAACTTAGATGTTTGTGAAAACATCCATTTTCCTTTTCAAGTAATCCAAACATCTGCAAGCTCCTGTAGATGAGACTGTCTTCTTACCATTTGATACTAACAAAACATACAAGTTGCTCAGTACAAGCAGAAATTATAACATCTGCCTTCCATAAAAATCATTATAACCTAACTAGAACATTAAAGGCAAAATGGTTATAATGATTAATTCTGGAATCTTTTAAAAGATGGTAGCCTAGATATCTTTAATAGTTGATACCAAAAATCCAGCTGCCTGGGAACAGTTATCCTAAGTCATCTCAGTATTCCATTTTATGATAGTTACCATGTTATTCAAACACCAGCATAAAAACAATGAGCTCCCATAAACTCAGAAAAAACACAGCTGGTCAGTACAGTAACATGGCTTGAAAAGACTTCATATTTCCATTACTATATGCTGTTTTGCAAACATTATCTTAAAATTCAAGTCCTCTTCTGAAAACTAGGTGGTACTATATGCTGTTTTGCAAACATTATCTTAAAATTCAAGTCCTCTTCTGAAAACTAGGTGGTTTTTTTTTTTTTACCTGATCCACCATAATATTAATATTGCTCTTAATCCATATATTGTTCATTAACATGAGACATTTCCACTTACAAAAAGTAACCTATTCATCAGGACTTATTACAGAAAAGTAAGGGTTCACATCAAGTACTTAAACTGGCAAGTTGGCTTAAGTTTTGCTTCTCTAGTGAAGAATTATTTTAAAGCTCTGAGTTTATGTAACCAAAAAATTAAGACCAAAAAAAGAAGAAGGAAAACCTGTATGACGATTTTTCTCTTTTAATATAGAGCGTTTTTCTATTCCTCAAACTAACCTTCACTACTCATACATAAAATTTGGACTAGCCATCATCAAGATTTAAATTTCCAGAGTATAAATTTAAAACTCTCATTGAGCGATTTGGATTCCTTGTTTCATTCAAGATTTTATGTTAAGAGATGGTGAGTTCATGCAATTTTCAAGGGTAACCCTAAAGTGTTTGTCCAGTAACATCTCTGGTGACTGATTCAGCAAAGCTCTACTGTAAGAAAACAATTCCTTCTCGGACTTGGCAGAGAAGGCATAAAAATGGATTACACCAGGCATTGGAAAGGACATTGGGCTATTTTGCCTATATTAAAATAAACCTTTGCTTGTCACCAGTAATATTTCTTATTTTAAGAACAGTCAGTGCAGCAGGCATTTTTCAAATCATCCCAGTCCTCATACCTGTAAGATATCATGAGTGTAGGAGTAAGAGGAAGGGCAATCTCTCTGGCTTCCAAGTTAGCCAAGAAATAAAAAAGTCAATGAGTAATTGTCTTCTCTAATTATGAAATAGCCAGATAATTCATTGTGGGAGTGCAATGTCACAGAAATGCTTCATGGTGTACACTTTCATATGTTATGAGTAATACACATATGAGGAACATTAAGATCAGAAGCATAACAATATTGGCCTCTATGCTATTTTTTTTCCATACAGTTGCCATCCTCTCCTGGGACACCAGTAGCAGTCAAAAAGGAGTGAGAAGTTGCCTTTAAAACAATTTTTGTGTCTGCGCTGAGCTCATCAGTGGCAGAAGCTGGAGAATATTGAATGTAAAAGCTCACCTACCTGTTAAGGTCTGCAGTTTATGTGAGCAATAAATAGAATCAGAGAATCATTAAGGTTGGAAAAGAACTCCAAGTTCATCCAGTCTAACTGCTAATCCAACACTCCCATGCTCACCACTAAACCATGTCCCCAGGTGTCAAATCCACACATTTTTTAAACACTTCCAGAGATGGTGATTCCACCACTTCACTGGGCAGCCTGTTCCATTAAGTGTGGTTTATTCTTTTCTTCCTTGAAAGTATCTGAAATGGTGGTAAGAGGAAAAAAAAAAAAAATCTTAAAAAATGTTTGTCTCTTTAAAGCAGTGAAAAGACTTTCATTAGCTCTGAATTAGAAAGGGGGAAATAGTAACTAAATCAAGAGATTTAGCAGTGCTAAACAAACTAGATGCACATCCAGTGTCACTGGCTCTGCTCTCGTCTACTGAACAAAATCATGAATTAGCTATCCAGGACCAAGATAATCTCAGACTGAAATATCTAGAGGGCTCTTAAATATCTTACATAAGTATCCCACGAAACAGATTTCTCCATCAGATACTATTTCTTACACATAATGTGTTATAAAGCTATTATTTTTAATATATTGTTACACCTATTAGGGTACTCCAGATCCCACAACAGAACAATAGGTCATACAAATTACTGTAATCAGATAACAACAATACAATCACACAAATATATTCTTCGGATTCCTTGACAGTGGAAAATTTTTTAAAACTGGTTGGGCATTAAACAAGCTGATATTGTATAAAAGTATAAATTTCCACAGTTCAGGGAAACCTGGGAGTTAGCAGTGGCAATTATTTTGGCAGAAGAAGAAAAAACATCCTGGGGCTGCAAATGGAAAAAAATAGATATTATTCCAGTGGAAAATTATAAAAGTTACCTAAGATACAGAAGACTTAAGCAGAAGAAAATATTATAAAATTAGCAAGCCATTTATCAATATTTTCCAGTGATTATGTAAATTAATCCATAACACCCCAGTGAAAATAATTTTTCAATGCACGACTTGCCAGAACAAATTAAAATTTCATTAATGCTTTGGGATTTTGCCACGGAAATATTAACTAAACAGCTTTACGTTTGTGTCACGAGCATGAGATATTTAGGCCAACGAGCTATGGAATGACAGGGCACTAAACACTATTTTATCAGTTATTTGTGTTCTAAATATTTGTTAAAATAGATGTGGATAAAGAAGTGTTATTTTTGAGGAACAGAAGAACATTTCCCCATGTTTTACCTACTCAATGCACAGGTACCTCCCTCCTCCACGTCTCTTCTATGCTACCTCTCCATCTTAACTGCACTGATAAGACTTCCCCAGCTCCACTTTACTTTTTAAGTACCCTCTTAGGTCCTCTTTAAAATATCAAAAGTTTCCTCTTCTCTCTTATTTTCTTCTTTTCTGCCTTTATCATAACTTTTCATCTTTGCAGTATTTTAAGGGATTCTATCCTATAAGATAATGGGATACACGTGTTTTTATGCTTGAACCTCTTGCCCTTCTGCTGCTTCCCTTGGTTGTGACTGTAACAAGTCCCTTGGAAAGGAGGAACAGGTAAGACACACTTTTTTGGTTTTGAATATGCTGCTTTAGCCTTCCTGATTGAAAGAGCTAATAAAATTTTTTGTGTTTTAAGCTCTCACAAACGACATCAGATTTTGTTTCAAACAGCTGAATCTGCTTCTTGAGCACAACCAACTTAATATCACGAAAACTGGGTATCTGTCTGCTACACTTCTGTGTAGATTCTATTAATCAATCACACATCTCCACATGGTTTCAGGTCTCAGATTTGACTTCCACTTTTAGCTGTAGATTTACAAAATTTTTTCATCTATCAACTTTCAACCAGTAAACTGAAATTATGTGACTTCTCCGGAGTTTCTGCCACCACTTTTAAAACAGAGCTGCAGGATTAATGCTTGTCATGGTTTTAAAGCCAGTTTCCCAAAACTTTTTTGGAATTGCATTCTGTACTTATTTTCCTTAGCAAGCTATGATTTATTGGCCAATTGCAACCCAGTGTGAGAGAAGGATAGAGATATCTAAAAGACAAAGTTTCTGCAAAATCAGTAGAAGTCTGAGAAACTGAACAAGGAAAATACACACAGGTTAAGTGTTTCCAACACGGAAAGGCGAGTGTGACTTCAACATTTGGATGTGTCTTCTAAGTGGCCAACACCAACACATATACTTGCCAACCAGGCAAATTATGTACCCTTAATTACAGGACAGAAGGACAAGCCAGGACTACTGGCTCAAAAAGGAATACTTGGGCAACTGGAAGTATTACGGAATTTTGGACTTCAAAGGGAATAAAGGAAAAGCTGAAGCAAGGGATCAAGGAAAACAGGCTTTCATTTGTACTCTTCGCCTTCTCTAACACTTAATGCAATGTCTCACGTTGACTATTAGACTTAATCCTAGTGAGAGGCAACTTCTGCAAACCTCGCGTTTTAAAGCTCCAGAGCAGTAATATAAGAGAGAGGATACTTGTGGCATCAGCAGTGTTCTAAGGCTACAAAAGCTTATAATATGATGATCATTTCAAATACTTTCTGGGCTACTGAGGTGTGACCTAAAATATCCTATGATTCTAAGACAACTGTACAGTGAAATCAAAAATGGGTTTACCACAAATCTCAGGCTTCCAGTCAGGACTGAAATTTTCTACCTACTGAAATTTAAATATGGATCAGATATAGTAAATTTCAAACTAGAGTGGAAGGAGGGAAATAAAAGTCTGAACAAGCTTCTTTCTTTTTAGTTCCATGTAATCCTACCATTCTTTGCATTTTGGAGTGTTCCCCATCTGAGAAAACCAAATAAAACGTAATAAAGCAGATTTCTCTATTGTCCTACATTACAAATGAAGCAACATGAAAGAAAAGATTTATGTCTTTGTCAAAAGCACTACAGAAAACCCATGTATTCTTGTATTAGAAGGAAATTCCCTAGTTGTGGATGAAAATGGTGTTCTATGTTGGCAAGATCTCCAAGGGTAAACATTATTTTCACTTACAGAAGGTCACAAATTTTGTTTTAAGAAATGTGGTGGTAAAAATATTAATGTTTAAGACTAAAAGGTCTAGCTAGGAATTTACCTTTACTAAAAGAACTTTCCTTTTGACTAAAAGATAACAGCCTGTGATTGTAACTCCCCACCGCTGAGCTAAGATAACTCTGGGTGTGCTACCTCTGTGGCATCTGTCGAACCTGTCCTAAACTGTTAACTGAGGCTTTTAAACTTCTTAGTAGGGTATTTAAAAGTTTTCCTTGTTATCAATATTATTCTGGCTTGTTTTGAATTTTAGGCCTTCCTTCTAAGTGTGCTAGGGGACTTGCATTCATGTAGAGTCCTATGGACCATGATCATTTTCAAATACTGAGAATTCAGATTTTTTTTAAGATAACTCTACAACCAGCCTACAATGAATATCATCACATTATTCCAATTTAGACGTAGAGTTTATTTAAATATTCTAGACCTATTATTTTCATTGCCCTAATAGCTAATAGCAACTGTTCTGTGATCATGCTGGTGAACACATGATCACCAATAATTTAAAAAAGTAGAAAACAAAATTATTAAACATTTCAGCCTCATTTATTTCACCCACTGTTCCCTTATCCAGGTGGTTAGGCGCTGGAACCACACTTCCCTTAACTTCTCCCATTTTCAAACGTGATTTCACATTATTTCCAGAAACTTTAATTGTTCTTATCTTGTCCAAACATTCTTATGTTATTATTTTTACATCCATTGCTAACAATACCTTTTTCCATGTTCCTCTACAATTCTGTTTTGATTTTCAGCTCACTGTAAGGCCCTGGTAAATACATGTTTCATATCTTGCTCTCCTTTTCAACTAGAAGAGGCCATTACTATGCCTTTAGAGTGTTCTCTTTCCAAAACTGTCATCTCACTCTGTGTTCTTTTACTCCAAATGAGACGTTTTCTTCAGGGAATTCCTCATATACAAACTAATAGATACTAACTTCAACTAATAATAACTTCATAGAGGTTTTTTTTAATCCAATTTTTTAAGGTTTTATTTATCTAGATATGCTACCCTGGCTCTCACAATCACTTTCACCCTAACTACTAAGATGTTCAATTGCAACTAGTTCCCCAGAAGTAGGTCTTCAAAGTGCTTCATCCTCTTTCACTTCCAAAAGCAGAACTGCTAACTTTCTTCGTGGGAAAGTTACTGAACTCTGTGATACTGAAGTCCTGTTTGTATATTCAGAGAGCTTGCAACAGCAACAAAGTTTACCCAAGGAAAAGTCCCACCATTGAACACACTGCAAAACTCTTCACATACATTTATCAATCAATACCTGTTGACTGGTGAAGTCCCTTTTCTAGAAACCAGAGCTGTTCAAATCAAAATCCAAGATGTGATAAGAAAACAAAGACCAAAAGTACTTGAAGTAATAAGATGATTATTTCTCACAACATAAGGTGAGAAATGAAAACAGAAATTACAGCACTGACATAAGACAGCATCTGCACTTTTCTTAGCACAGTCTGTCCCTAAGCAGTTCTTTAGCAATGTGGAGCTATAACAGGGTCTGGGTGAAAAAAAAAGAAAAAAAAAAAAAAGGAAAAAAAAAGGTGATAATTAAGTAATTAAGCACCATCTTGTTCTTCAGCCTGTGATCTGCTTGATGTATTCAGTGAGACTAACACATTACCTCCTGTGACATACTCCTCTCACTACAGCTGCAAGTAATGTTGACAGTGGAGCACTCAGGTAGCTCCATATGCAGAAAGTGAAGCAATATTAATTGTAAAGCATGACTGGGACATAACTGCAGAGCCGACTACCTGTACCTGATGCAAACCAAGCAACAGTGAACAACTTATTTCATTCTTTGTAATCTCCTTTAGGCAGTTCAAATAAAACCGCTAATTTTCAAATTTTTCCCCACCAACTGTGGAAAAACCTGCAAACACTTTTCAACACAAGCAGGACACTGACACTCAAATTATGAATTGAGAGTTTACTGCTTTGATGACCTCGTTCTCAGGTTTTCTGCATGCAATCCACTCCTGAGAGAATGTTCTGGGTCTGACTGTGTAATTTACACCCAGGCAAAGTGTAAACGCTAAACCTCTAGCACTATTTCACACAAAGAGATAATTACAATCTAACACTGTTTTGCATCCACTGTGAATAGGTGTAAATAACTCAAGAAGATATGATCTTACAGGAAACACAGTGAATAACTTCTCTTTTTCACGACTCTTTTAGTTCTTTCAGTTTTGAGAGGTTAAACAGATTGCATAACATCATGCCAAAAAAATCATATTTATCATCAACTGTAAAATGCTAAAGGAAGCTTTTGTTTATAGTTATCAATGTCTTTGTACATTTACCTATAGGGATTTTACTTCTTTCAATAATAACATTCTAAGAAGAATTATTATAGTAACACCTCTCAAGCAAACCCTGGTGCTGTCATTTTTTTCAAATTTTTTACCTGGTTCTTTCATTCTATACCACGAGAAGAAATCATAGAATGGTTTGGGTTGGAAGTAATCTCAAAGATCATCTTCTTCTAATCCTTAAGACACCTTAAGATTCTCTAGCTCATTTCTGTGCTTGGTCAATGTGCAGAAAGGTGTGTAAGTTTGTTTTTAACAGGGATAATGAAGCTTTTGTTAGCAGTCTCCATCCTGCTGCAGACCCTTCTTTATTTGAAGAGCTCTGAAGATGCAGCCAGCTTTCTTTCTGGCAGTGAGGTGCCCCCAGGGAGGGCTGTACCTGTCTTAAACCTTGTGTTGCTGGTCCCCCCCGCCTCACACTTCCACACACAACTGCTCACCACCTCACATCAGCTGAGCAATTAAGGAACTACATGGGTTCATCACACTACACGAGCACAGCACCACTTGAGGGCAGTACCCTCCTAATCCAGACAAGGTCTTTGAATGTAACTCCCTGTAAAACGGGGGGTTATGCAGAACGAGGCCTAAACAGATGGGTTTGTTTGCTGGAGCATTTTATTTGCATTTTGACCACGTGTCATGGTTTCACCCCAGCCAGCTACCAAACCCCACGCAGCCACTCACTCAGTCGCTCCCTCACCAGCGGGATCAGGGAGAGTATCAGAAGGATAAAAGGTAGAAAACCTGTAGGTTAAACAGGTTTAACAGGTAAAGTAGCACACAGAAGCAAAACAAAACAAGGAATTTTTTCACTATTTCCCATGGGCCGGCAGGTGTTCAGTCATCCCCAGGAGAGAAGGGCCCCATCACGCACAATGGTGACGACTTGGGAAGACAAACACCATCACTTCAAATGTCCTTCCCTTCCTCCTTCTTTCTCATGCTTTATATATTGAACGTGATGTCATATGGTCTGGAATTATCGCTTTGGTCAGTTGGGGTCCCCTTAATTCTGTTGGGAAATATGGACAGAATAAGTTTTTTTGAGATGCTTGTTCTCAAATTGTTGCCCATGAGAGAATGTTCTTCCCGTTTGCCAACAAAGCCACAAGAACAAAGAATGGTCCAAAAGTCAATGAAGTACTTTGATGATGATGACCTCCTGAGGGGATACTGCAAAGAAATTCTTTATTTGTAAAAACAGCTGGAGGAAGTATGTAATAAACTTACTAAAATTAATCTATCCTTAGTACTTATAGCTTTATGGAAACCTGTTTTAAACCAAAACTAGTTTAATTTACTCCCCCCCCCACCCTTTATATACCGAGCATGATGTCACATGGTATGAAATATGACACACCATATTGTTACAGTTTGCCAATAGAGCCACAAGGATGAAGAACACTCTGAAAGTCAGTGAAGTCCTTGATGATGATGACCTCCTCTGGTCAGCTAGGGTCACCTGTCACAGCTCCTTTCCCTCCCAACTTCCCATGCACCTCCAGTCTCCTCACCAGCATGGCTATACAAAAGGCCTTGGCTCTGTGTGAGCCCTGCTCAGCAATAACAAAAACATCTCTCTCTTATCGACCCTGTGCTCAGCACAAATCCAAAACACAGCCCCATATCAGCCACCAGCCAAAACCAGCAGAAATGGTTATTGAGGAGGATAAATTTGCAGAGCTTAACTTCCAAATAGCTGAGTTACCACCGGAAGGCACCATGATCACTATGCATTTCTGGGAGCTTCAGATTGCCAGGTCTGTGCACCCCATTTCTAGCACAGGTAGGATCAAGGGTGCTGACATACCATCAGCTCCAGGGTGCAGTCAAGATCCTGCCTTGAGCAATTAAATTAGAAGAATAAAAAAGAAAGGATTACTCCTCTCAGCATGCAGCAACAGGATACAAATTAAGTACATCAAATACTAAGAAAACTAATGTGCTATTCAACAGCTGGAAATTATCAAAAGGTTGATAATCAGTGTGGCTCAAACAAGCAGCTTCCACAAAGACAAACCCAGCTCAACTGCCTTTGTGAGTCCCACCAGCAGCACAGCTGAGCAGGCGTATTTATTTCTGAGGTAATGGGACAGCAGCTGAGGAAAAATGGCAGATTCAGAAGAATGAAGCAAATTCATCAATACAATTTTTCTTTATGGGGGTGGGAGCCTGGTCATGACAAATACAGAGATTAATCTAGTTGGGAAAGGACTTCTGCATGTCTCCTGGTTCAGCCCTCTGCTCAAACCACCGTCACTTCAAGCTGAGTGAGCATTAGACTGGGATACCAGCAGAATACCAATTGCAGGCCCACACTATAACTTTTCTCCAGGCTCTGAGTGAAATTCTGGCACCACCTCACGATCTCCGAGGAAGCAGGTGAAGGAACTGTTCACCTTTTCTCTCACTTCACGATGTCCAAGTGTGTGGTAGCAGTTTTAGCAAGCATACTTGAGTGATACTTGTCAAATCATCTAAACTAGTATCCAGTGATCTTTAATCATTGGTCTCACACACTTTGAGAACTGTAGTATGACTGGTCCAAGAATCCCTTTTTAATGGTATTTCTTCAGTGCTTAAAACTGTCCTTCGAGACTGATAACTTAAAAAACAGTGACTGAAAAGTCTTAGAGAAAGGAGCTTTCTCTGCACACATTTTTCATATTAAACCATTCACTAAAACAGCTGGGGCAAGCAGGGGGAAAGTATAAGCACAGGCAAGGGTAATTTAGCATATTGTTTTACTCAGTGTAAACACATGAGGGTTTTTTTGAGGTATTTACTTAGATGTAATTATTCTAATCTTGTATCGAGAAAGCATGTGTAGGAAGTATTTTTTCCATCAAATGATCAAGAAAGATAATCCAAAGCGCTCTACATCCAATGTCGCAATTAATTCTCTTAAGCTCCAGCTTTATTCATGTAAAAGCACTGTGTAATTCTGTGAACTATACCTCATGCTGCTGTAGGTATTATTTTGTATATCACTGCTGGAGCATAATAAAGCATTGGTTCAGTTAAGTGCAATTCTGAGAATGATATTAACGCAGTTAATGCTTTCTTTTCATTTAAATAAATTGTATTGACCACAATTCTGTCTTTCAGTAGGCAGTATGCCTACAAAAGTCTGCTGTGATTACTAAGTTATGAAATAAAGAATGATACAACACGACAGAACAGCATTTGGAACATGCTTTTAAAAACATATGCAGTAAAAGTCAAAACATGCCCAGAGCAAAATTTTGCCACAATGTTTATTAATTAGAAAAGTGAGGTTTGATATGTGATTTGGGTATACATGCCATGTGTCTTTCAATATGTCACAGCAGACAGAACATTTTATAACCAATGCACATGCCCCTGTGTATGTGAATGATAATGTGTTTAATCAAACTGATCCACCTCTACAACACTATTAACATCATAAGATGTACATGTAAATGGCTACATACGCAGATATGTTCTTTCTAGGAAGTCAGTTTATGTTTTCAAATGCTGCACATATAGTTGAACATTAAACTCCTTTTCAAACATTAAATTTCATTTGGAACAAGTGCACCACTCTGTTTTAAATTGTTGACCTTAAATAGCCGATCATTAAAGTGTCAGCCATTTGTCTGAAAATACTAAAATGGATTCTGGATGGCTTCCAGAATCTCAAAGAATTATGTGTCGATGTAAAATGGATTATATATTTTTTCAATTATGAGTCCAGTCTGCCAGTTTCATTATTTCTCTTCTTGCTGTGCACCCAAGACATACATTATGCTTTGGAAACCTAAAGGTCAGCTTTAGGTGGTGCCAATTACACAGATAACTCACAGTGCTCTGTCTGCCCATTTGTTCTGTTATTTCTGCTGGCAATGTTGAAAATGAGTAACGCTTACTGCTCTGTCCAGCTCTGAGTTTCTGATTCACTCTGACAGGATACCATTAGCAGTTATTCAGACTTTGGCTAGATACTAAATTCTGTTATATTATCTTTTAAGGTAATACTGAGTAATGCTGAACAATTTTGTTCAGTATTACAGGCAACTCAATTTCATCTGACATGAATGTAAGTCAACAGTGTGCAAGAAGCCTCAACAAGATGTAAAGCTCTTGTTTTGCAGTAAGAATATTTATGCAGGAAAAAAATCCATCTCAACCTAATAATTAACAACTGCCTGTGCTATTTAATCAACTAAGAGAATCTACACTAATAGAGATATCTATAAAGATTTTCTTTTGTTGATTGGTGGGGGTGGGGTTTCAAGCTCTTTAAGCGCTATGTCCAATTGAAAACATTCAAAAATCAGAAAGAATTTTGGTCATGTAATCAACAAAGCAGAAACATCCTAACAGACACAGAACTCCTCTGTGCTGCAAGTGAAATTAATTGTTACAATATCCTAACTATTATGATACATCAAAAAGCAACTATTTCACAAAATAACATTACTAAGCAAGAACCTTAATCTCTGCACTGTCAGGAGGCTTTGCAGTTACAGAAGAAAAAGGGTGGAGGGTTTTAAGGAGGAAAAAAGAAAAAAATGGTCTTTGTAACTTTTGGCATCCTCCTAAGGTTAAGTCGTAACAAAAAGAACAGACTGTAAATATCTACATACATATTTAAATACAATGAATTTCAAAAGGCCCAATCTGCCCCTAAGTACTAACATATTTTTTAAAGAATTTAAAATTACTGTAGTTTAGAAGATGAAGGATCAAAAAAAAAAAGCCAGGAAAGTGCTTTAGGCACTGAGGTACACAGTGTAAAAACAAGGCTTGGAAATTTTTGTCAATTCCAATCCCCTGAAACCAAAAATAATTTTTTTGACAGCTTGTTGATAATTCCGGGGGAAAAAGAAAAAGAAAAAAGGGATAATGATCTGTTACCTGTGATTGTGTTTACCTATCAGTCATACAAAAATATCCTGGGTTTACACAAGTTAACATAAATTATATAGATTTATGGAGTACCCCTGACTTCCAGATCAGTAAAAGACAATTTTTGAGGAGTAACTAAACCTGTTCATATAAACAACAACTAATAATATCATGCCTATCTGAAGTTGTGAATGCATTACTTAAAAATGATTGCTTTCTTTTAAGCAAGGGACACAAATATCTCTTAATCAGAAATGGGTTTAATGAAAGAACTGGTACAGCCCACAGATCTTTTTTGTCTCTTTTCATATGCACTGTCTTTGCAACACATTAAATTGGGGGCATACGTAGTAATTTCTATGCCTGCAAAATTTCCATTCTCTCAAATATACAGAGACTGTTGATCAACTATTGACACCAATAATAAGACTCCAGCAATGCTCTATCAGGTTATTAGCTATTAAAGTTTGTCAGCATCAAAAACTCTATGCAACTACCTGACTATTTTTCAGCTCTTTTATTTCTAATAAATCTAAAAAGGCAAGTTTACGGCCAACTACACCTTTAATCTCCCAACTTCTGTCCAAATAGCTAAACACCAACATAATTCTGACATCCAAAAAAGAGTAATTTCCAAGTAGTATTAACAACAGTCAAATGTCTCCGAAGCTTCATAACAAATGCACTTTCATCAGGATGTTTACTTCACTACAGGTTATCGGGAATGATTTGTGAACAACAGTTGGCAGGAAATTCTGTAAACAAGAGTTAACTTCACAGACTTGTGATTAGGGGAGATGTGTGAACGAGGTGCAGAAAAGCCAGCTAGAGGTCCAAAAGCTTGCAGTCACATGATGAAATTATGAGATTTTGCAAGTGTTTATTTATTCTGACACTTGGCAAGAAAGGTCTGGATTGGTGATGTGCAGTGAGAAAGCACGTGTTTCATTAGGACTGTGTGTGTGCACCTGTACTGCCCCACACACGTGGAGGGCTTTTCAGTATATCAGAGGTTTTTTCCCATGAATCACAAGTCAGCTTGTAAAAAGTACATGAGATGCTAATAACTCAAAAGGAAGTATGCAACCACCACACAAGCTTTTATATCTTAAGTAATAACAGCATTATGCAAAGCCACAGCAAAACATTAGTTCACTGACACCAGTTTCTCCGCACTCCTCCAGTCAAATACAGGCTCACTCTGAACCTGCTATATATTATTATGAAATTGTAAAGGTGAGATGTGGTCGTTTCCAAAAAGGTGACAGAAAAACAATGTTATGTAAAACTGTTCCAGACCATCACTGATTTTCATCAGTTTTGCATTGCTGGAAGCAAGGTAGTGAGACAGTGAGGGTAGCCAGTCAGTAGGGAAAGAAACCTCTGTCATTCTTTAATGGAATAGTTCCCAGGATATTTGGGGAAGCAAATGGAGTCAAAATAAAACTGTAGGAGGCAGAGGGCAAGAAAAAAAGTTGAATTAAGCGAGACGTGCATTAAAAAACATGGCTTAGAAATTTTGATGGAAGAGACTACACTGCTGACCCTGGTTGTGGGAGGATGAAGGCAAGCAGCATATCAAGAAAATCCTGTTAGAAGTGAACCAGGTTTCCTGGATGAGACCATGCTGACCTCCAGGATCCAACAAGACTTGGAAGAAAGCATTCACCTCTTGCTTTAATGAAAGGCAAGCTTGCCTAGGTTTTTAATTCAGTAGAATGAGATTTGGTCTGAATCTTCATGGAAGCATTATAAAACTGTGCTTCTCCCAGACCAGCTTCTTTGGCAAGGAAAAAAGTAAGGCAAATGTTTTCCTTAATTGACAAAAATTAGTTTTATTACATGGCATGGAGATTTCTGCCTCAAGACTATTTTAAGAACAGGTTTAATTTCTAGCCTGCTACTTAATCAGGATAATTTTTGAGTATGAAAATACAAAATTAATATAAGGTAAGCACCAATGACATCTGTACCCCCTTTATCCGATCCCCCCCTCAGGAGATCATATTTCCTCAACATTTCTGTAATCAGGTGCATGCATGTGTACTGATCTTTCCTATATTTAAAAGTTTTTCTCCTTAACTATATATTTGCTAATTCCAAGCCTTTTAAGTTGCAGAAAAGGAAGGGAGGGGGACGGTGTAAGACCTTTCCTGGAGGGCCCACAATCAGTCTACACCGTAAGAAAGATTATTTTAGTTACACTGATCAGATTAGAAATAGACATAGATTTCTCCAAAGATAATTGGACATGTTAAGCCTTGTCCAGAAAACAGGTATAAGAGACTTCATATATTTCATCATTTCTCTGATCTTTTAATCCATGTTCATGCCAACAGTTCCACTACAGAAAATGAGATCAGAGTGCTTAGCTGGGTAAAATAATATTAAAAAATGGTTTACTTGCTTGTATTAGGATGACTCACTCAAGAAATGAGTTCCATGATTATTATCATAGCTAGCAATGTTCCTTGTGTGCTTGAGAATTTCTATGATCCAGCCTTGGACAACTGGATGAGCTAGGGATTTCCATAATCTTGTCATAAAAATCTATGCATAAAAGATTAGGAGGTGGCTCAGCTTTGATCAGTGAGAAGCTGTAGCCCACCACCCCTGTTCCAGCATCATTCTAGAGAACAAAAAAGTAATAATACCATAAGACAGTTTTATCTCTTTCTCTTGTCAGATTGGCATTAAGATGGCTATCTTCATAATGCTGTGGAATAATTTTGGAATCAAAGATTAACTTTCTTTTCTTTTACAGAATCTTACTCTTCCAACTCATCAAGAGGATGGCACCATGAGCTACAACTCTACCTTTTAAATGTAATATCAGCAACAAGAAGAATAATTTGATATTCCTAAATATTAAGGTAGGTTCCCTTTGTTCAGCTTTCTCTGTGTATTCCCAGAAGTTGCTTGGCTTCTTTGTTTAGCAAATGTTTCTAAAAATGTTTTATCAGATATTTTTGTCTTTCTTCTCCCACCTCCACAAAAAAAAAAAAAAAAAAAAAAAAAAAAAAAAAAAAAAAAAGTAACACTAGAGACATGTTGCTACCCTGAAATTAGGAGATCTACTTTGGTAAGCTCCATTTCAGTGTTTATATGTAATTTTTCCCCTGCTGGTAGACACAGCTGTTTTTTTCTTCTTGATGCTACTACTCTTCATGAGAAGTTTTACATTATTTCTACATTTTGACATTATAAACTAGTGCTTTAAAGCTTCCCCTTTAGCTAGTATCAAACTGAATGCTACATGGATCAATAAATATATAAAAAATATAATAAATGAATAACAAATAAAAAAATAGTTAATGATTATGAGCACTCATGTTCAAAATTATTTGCAAAATTTTTAATTCTTAAAATTTACTTTCCTCAGGTGAAGAAGATTTATAATATATAAAAATTAATTGTGGACAACATAAAACTTGTTATAAGTATGCTACAGAAAAAGGACAGATGATAAAACTTCTCTCTATATTCTGGCCTGTGTTGTTTGTCATCTCCTTAAGTTTCCTCCACATTGGTTCCTGCTGTCAAATGTCCCTGTTTTTCTTCTATGCCATTCTTAATGACCTGCTTATGCATTGGACAACTGGGATCATTAAAACTGTCAATCACTCTGGAAACTACAAAGGAAATTAGACAGCAAGAGTATGTTTTCAAATAATCTGATCTTGGATGCCATTCTAGGATATGCCAAGAATTGGCTGGCACTGGCTCGGAGCTGTTGGCAGTGCCTTGGAAGCACACAGAACACGCATGAGCTACCAAATGACTGGGCAAGGTCAAAGACAGTGCTTACCTCTAACATGTCAAATGAAATATCTCTGCTGGTGAAAGTACTGATCAGAAGGTAAAAAGGGGTCTAAAAATCCCTAGAAGATTATTGATTGCTCAAAATGGATCAATCTAAACTACTTAGTGCTGTTCTCTAAGGGCGTTTTTGTCTGTTGAGATCCCTCAATAATTCTAGACACTTGTTTTTAAAAGCAGAGAAGTGCAAATACTTTGTTTTATGTAATAGATTAAAACATGTTAGAGATATGATTGAGAACTAGAGATCTCTCACATTCTGCATGAACAGTTCAACTTGCCAGCTACCCTACTAGATCAGGGTAAATCTGCCACTCTTGCTAATATTAATAATATGTCACGCAAAGTAGAAAAGATTAAAGTCAAAGAGTGAGCACAGCGCACTACCTTGATGTGAACAGTGGCAAAACAGGATATGAAGGCATGGAGGAAGCTGCTGCTGCTGCTGAGAAAAGTTTGTCTCAGAAAACCTTACAGATCTAGAAGAGCATTAAAAAATAAAGGAAGCTAGGTTGTTATATGGTAAAGCATCAACTGCTCCAGCAGGTAGCGTGATTATAAAGTACAGAGAACGATTAAGATTTTATCTTGCAATACCACATGTATTTCTGATCTGCCCAGGACAATCCCTTTAAAATATCATTAACATCAGTATGGGGCAGGGGGGAAGCAGAACTTTGTTGGCTTTATAGGCTTTAGTGACTTTTGATGACATCTCAAATTTGAATTCCCTAGAGTCAGGAAAACTCTGCAACATTTTAGATTATAATGTAAATCATAGCTTGAGTATTTTTCTTTGGTCTGTATGCTTTCATAACCTATAGAGTCCAACAGGTATATCTCTATTTGAAACTAAGGGTTTTTTTCATAGTTTATTTACAAAGATCCCAAGGAACGAAAGCAGATTTTGTGCAGTAGCCTAGAGGATGTTAAAAAAAAAATAAAATAAAGCCTGAAGAAATGAGAAAGTCCTGAAGGGCCCCTTAAGCTGATTTCATAACAGCAACCCGAATTATCGTTAACTTCTACAGTCTGGCACAAAAAAAAANAGACAAGAGACTGATAAACATCAAAGCATTATGTGTGTACAGAGGTACTTTTTACTAGTGAAAGAAATTATTTTCTTTTTTTAGTTTACAAATTTACTCCTTACTTTGGAAGCTTTCAGAGAGACAATTTGTAAACAAGTTAAAGCTGGGACAAACAAATGCTGATGCTTTTTGTCAGTCACCTGTTCCTCATGAATTACGCCTCTCCTGATAACACAGGAGTTAGCACCGATTTTGTAACTATTTTATGGGACTGTTTTTAAATGTAAGTCAGACTCAAGTTCTGCCACAACAGTCGACGTTCCCAGTAGGTCTCATTTTTCTCAACACTGGGAGAGCTGGAAGTTTAAAAGGTTCAGCAGCAGCCTTGCTCCTTACAAGGACGGCAGGGAAACCAGGGAAGCAGGACCAGTAAAGTTAAAAATCCCCGGGCGCTCAGAAGGGAGGACCCGGCATCGGCACGCAGCTTCTAGAGGGATATGGTGGCCTTTCCCTCTCTCCTCCCACTGGGGAGCGCAAGGAAGGACAGAGGGGCAGCTCTGTGGCTCCAGGAAAGGGAAGGGGAGCCGGCGGCCAGGCAGGAACTCCTCATACCTCAACAGAGCTCAGCTGAGGGAAGCAGGAGGACGTGAAGCCTTTAACAGCAGCTGAGGGAACAGGGATGTGCCATGCCCACAGGAGCCACCTCACATTTGTCACCCTTTGCGAAGTTAAAGGGTGGGCCCTGCCCAGGACCCTCAGTCACCACAGCAAAAGCTGTGGGGCCACGCTGCAAAAAGACATCAAGGTGTTGTGTACTTTTGTATTTGAAGAAAGAACTTCCAAATTTGGGGACAGCGAGATGTCAGGTTTTTCATCCCTGGGAACACATTCCCTTTTTATCTTACTGGTGGCTTTGCATCCAGGCCAGTCACAGCCTGATCGGTGCTGGGGATGCACAGCTGCTTGTGTCCAAGGAGGTGCTGTGTGTCTTTCCACCAGAGAAGGGATGAGAAAGAAAGAACAGATCAGTAACATCAGACAGAGGTTAATGATGCAAAAATGTCAGCCCTTAGACATGATTTTGGGTATTTTCTATTCCTGTAAGAGATGCAATTTCTGTGCATCATCTCGCGTGACAGTTATGGGAATTTATTAATCGCAAGCCAAATAACCCATTTCATTTTCCTTCCTTTGGTTACCAAATCCACAGCCAGACAAGAGACAGCAGTTTCTCTGGCCAGGTTTACTGGTGATCAATCTCTGCTGTTTTTTGTAGCCTGCCTGGTTGTAATGCTCAGCAGGGAGCATGTGTTGCTACATGCTTTCTGAAATATTAATACACAAAATTGTACTGAGGTTTCTGATAGCAGCAGATTGGCTTCTCTGAGGTTTTCTTATTAGAGGTGTATTGGTGATTCCGAGAAGCCAGTGGCGCCGAAATGGGTTAAACCTAATAAGGTTTTGAAAGCTGATAGCATAATTTAAGAGGGCTCAGAGTCACAAAGCTGCAGACCCGGCTGACCCCAGCAAATTACAGTGTTTGTTAATGTTCTCTTACAGATATCTTCTACTCAACCAAAAGCAGATATATTAAGTGAAAAATTGGCTTGTGGTTCACAAAGATAGGCTACTCCTTCTTCCTTATTTATGACGATTGGTTGACTAAGATGTAAAGGAGGGGCTTCATAGCTTCTGTTTTTATCAGGGCTCTGGGGAATGCAGTCTTCAAAAACATTAACTTCAGCTTCCAACTAAAGAAACGTAATTGCCTTAAAATCTTTATCATCATAATCTTATACAATATGTGCCCCTTGGGAAATCTAAAAACAATTTAAGGAATGGAAGGCATGGGAGAAATCCTTTTACTGTGAGCATGATGATTATAATCATATAAGCTTTAGAATCAGTGCAACTGGAATGTAGAGTGATTTAAAAAAGCACTAAAATTTATATTGTGCTTTCAGAATCAGTGTTAATTAAATGAAGTGGTGGCCAACTCACAATATTTTAAACTGAATCTTCTTACCAAATGTTTAATGACAACAAGTTGGCTTAGGAACATTTCTTGCAGTCTTTCAAGTAGGGTTTTATTGAAATTCTGTTTCAAACCAGGACAAACTGATAGCTTTAAGAACCCAGTAACTGAACACGGAAAAGGGATTTTGATTGTTGCTAAGTCTAAATTAATGCAAACAATGAACAGAGGCAACAGTCTCATGACTCCTCTTATAATCTTGTTATATTCTGAAGAAGGTGTCTGCATTCCCAGGCCTCCCCTATTCAGTAATGAAAACCCTCTTGTGGGCATAGGCTAACAAAAACAGCAGTCAACACATGAAAAGATTGGGCAAAATAGGAATAAAAGTGGAAGATGTCAATGGTGCAGACCTCAGGTTATGAGGTAGCTGACGTTCTTGAGAGAGAAATTTATAAGGCCTCTACTCAAAAACTCTTTCATCAGCTTCACCATTTATTCGCTAAGACTGCTGAAGTTCAATTTATAACTTTTATTACAAAACAATAGTCTTAGTTCAGGCAAGGCCAAACGCTCCATTTTGGTAGCTTATACATGCCCAGAACCTTGCAATCCTGATAGGACTGTCTGAGGAAAGCTAATCCCTCACAGCAGAGACAATATTAGCAGGGAGAAAAGTGGGTACTGGCCAAAGTCACTTGCATTCTCCAAGTGTGCTGCCGCTGCTCTCCCTGCCTGCTGCTACACAGACTGACTGGACAGTTCCAGTGTTAGAGAGAAACCAGAGTTCACAGAGAAGCAGGGATGTTCAACACTGTCTTGGGAAATGTGGGGAGCCAGGGCCCACCAGGCACTGACTCGGCCACTCGTGTTTAAAACGTGCACTGCTGCTGTGCGAGATGATAATCTCTCAGTACATATTCCCTCAATATGTTGCTCCAGAGGCAATTGATTCAGATGTAAAATTCTCTTCCTTAAATAACCTTCTGATATTCCCCTTTTAGGAAATGAGAATTTAAGTACAATAAGCAATGTGAGTCACCTGTGATGATCGCAGGCAGAATTTGCATGTAAACTGGGATTAAAATCTGGAAGTTTCTGACTGTCAGTGCTGTCTGTGCATAGAGCCCACCTGCTTTAAGAAAATGAAGAATACTCTGTTTGGTCTGCAGTCTACAAAAATAGCATACTTAGTGAGATTTTTATACCCATTTGCCTTAAGTTTGAGCACTCACCTTAATTCACTGCATTCATCTTCCATGCACGTGACTACAGTATCACTGCTGTCAGTGCTGCCTGAAGGCCCAATTCTTTCAGTGATCAAATTGTTTTTTGCTCACAATGCATCTGGGGATATCACAAAGTTGCCACAATTTGCCTCAGTAGGGAAGCTTATGGCTTATCTCTTAATATGGCCTCTCATTCTTATTCCAAGGTAAATTTTAGGGGAAGGGACCTTGGCCCACTGAAGTCACTATAAACACTCTCACAGACTTCAAAGAGAGACCCAGGAAGTCAGTTATCTTTAATTTTGCTACTGCTCTCTACAAAAGTTAAAAAAGAAAAGTTTTTAAATAATCCATAATTTATCTCATCACTATGTAGGAAGGGATCTGCCTCTGTGTTATCTGTGTTTAGAGAACTCTCTAATTCTAAGAGCTAAGACATGTCATGACAACATATTTTCAGAAAAAAAAAAAACTACACAAAAAAATAAACAAAAAGCCCCCAACCAACAAAAAAAAAAATACCAGAAGCATGCTACAAGTGAAGACTGAGCACTTCTATTTGCGTAAGGATTTACAGAAAACAAATAACTAGTTACGCAATTACACTTTGAATCAAACTGCTGTTATTAAATCGTCCTAATTTTCATATAATGGCAAGTTTCAGTAGCAGGTCCACTCCTGAGATTGTGAAAACAGCAAGTTAATGCCACAGCAAAAGATGAGACACATGTGTTGACACACTATTCAAGGACTGACTTCTCACTCCTCCAGGTTGCAAACTGTTGACTGAACGGTGAGATTAAAAAACTAATTGTCTTCTTGAAGCCTTAGCTCCACAAAGTACCCTTTCTCCACTTTTTAAACGTTTTTCCCTCTTCTCATACTACAGATGGACAAATTAAGACTGCCCTATTGGTAATGGCAACTCAGAATTTAATACCACTTTGAGACAATGCAATACATTTCAGTGACTATCACGTGAAATATAAAACCTTAAATCAAGTTAAAGAGAAGTTGTGTGGTTAAAGCTGCAAAAGCCTATTTTGTGTGAAATATATTTAGAGGTTTATATATAAACCAGTTGGGTTTATTCTATTCCTGCCTAAAAATATGCACTGTCGGTGTGTGACTATAGATTTTTACTCCCAATTCATAACCACAAGGGACTTTCCTGTACTGTGAGCTAGAATAATGACAATTCCAGTGATGAAAAAAGAACACCACTAACAACAAAATAAAGCGGCTAGTCTGTTTCCCAAGATCCTGGAGCATGATAAAACATGTCCCACACTGTTCCTCCTAAGGCTTAGTATAGGATTAGTAAGATTTTTCTTCTTTTTATCTTCATAAAAAATCACAGACCTAACAGGGAAATCACAAATCAATGATCCATAGAAAGATAATGTAAGTAAATTAATACTTCAAGAAGGGGATAATCTGATGCTGTATTCCTGAATTCCAGAATGCCTCAAGGCCACCTGTGTAATCTGCATGATTTAGACAGTGCCACTTTCAGATGTAACTCCTCTCTCATGAGAAAGTTTTGATTTGAGAGAAACCTAAGTTCAATAAGTTAAGGTACTTTTACATGGAATGAACATACTGTGACTAGATAAAGGACTAGGTATCAAGACAGCTCTTGCTGGTTACACAGCCAAGCTAATCCTGGTGGTCTTTGCCTGACAAGTCTTGAATCCTTTTAGGTAAAATGGAATAATTTCAACAAAATAAATGCAGGATGCTTCCCTCTGTGCTATAGCTTGCCATAATTAGGGTTCCCTGGACAGTTAGGATAAATGGGATTAAGAGGTCTCAGGCATGATCAGAATGATGTCTTTGTATTTGTATTTGGCAATGGTTTCAGCATCAAGATGTTACATGAAAAGCACCTTCACTCAGTGATGAGTAGCACCTTCACTCAGTGATGAGTTAAGAGGAGGATACCTGTTATAGTTACGGTCTGAGAACCTGTGGTAAACTGAGACTTTCAGAACATCACCTAATTTATTTCTGCTAAAAAATACAATCCTGCAAGGTCTGGCAGTGATGCTTAAGGATATACAGGAAGCAGAATCTTGCAGCTCTTTGCACACATCCCAACAATAGCTGAATTTGTATCTTTTAAAATATGAGTTTAAAGCACTTTCTCAAAACTTTTGAAGGTGCCTATCTGCTGTAGAATAAAAAGGAAAAAATAGATTAAGAACTGAAAATTTCCTTAGGCATTTTTCTGAAAGAATAGATACATCTTATTTAAGGTGAACAGATAATGTGTTTTATTTTCATGGGGGAAAGAAGAGAGAGAAAATAGATTTGTTGAGTTCAGTTTACCATTTTCTTCATAAACATAAAGACAGGAATGAATATATTGACATTTCTTTGGTTTTCAGGAACTATGAAGCTTTCATAAAACATAGAAATGATTTCAAAATATTTAGCACAACTTTTTTTCTTTATCATTCCTTTTCCTTTCATTATTCTATGTCTCATCTTTATAAAGAGCATGGCTGTTCTTCTACTGCAATAAGAGCTCCTATCAACAAATTATTAGTTTGGCCAAAGGAATAAAAAAGGAAGGGAAATGCATATAGTTCAATAAAAAGCACAAAGACTCATATTGCGATTGATAGTATGGATCAAAATAATGGGATCTCTGCTGTTCCCAGAAAGAGCTGCAATGAACTGATTGGAATTTCACCTTGGGGTTGCCTCTGGTCTCAGTTGTCTTCCTTAGTATGTTTATTATTCAATAACCATTGTGATGCTGGTGACAATATCCTGCCAGTATTGCAAAACTCCAGTGAAATCTTTGCTTCATGTCTGAAAATGTCTGTGTGCATCCACTGAGAGGGAAAAATCTTTTAAAGCATACTAGATTTATATAACACCCTTTAACCTAAAGGATTTCAATAAGTTTCAGAAATGGCATGCCTTTAGCAGGCTTAAAATAGGAATCACTGCTGGGATAGTTTGCAACAGCTTGCAGAGCACTTGCCAACAGGTTGCCAGAATATGGGAATGGTAGTAATGGTTTATTTAGACAAAATACTTTTTACAAAATTTTTACCATTTTATTGCACTGCTACAAAAAGTGGAGTGAAAGTTTTCCTGTCCTTGCTAAAGAAACAAGTTTATAATTTCTTCCCGTAAGAACTCCAGTTTGTTTATATGGTATTCAATTGATTTACCTTTGAAGGATGAAAGCGCCAGTCAAGTTTGTCCAGAGTTCCAGAAAGTCTGGAGATAAGATGGTAGTATCCAGTTGTATAAATGCAATTCTACTGTATTAAATTACCTTCTCTCAGTATTCATACTAATGTAAGAACAATGTTAGTATCATGCTTAAAATCTTATCCATCCCAGTTCTTTTAAGCTAAGTTCTCTGATGACTCTTGTTTCTGCTCTTTTTTATTGTCAGCTACAAGGATGTCACCACCTTCAGCTCTGTGGAGTAGTACCAAAATCCTAATTTAAAAAGCAGCTGTGCATATAGAATTGTCCAATATAGATCAGCTTTTAAGTCAGCATATATTACTGATATTATTACTGCAGATAATAAGTGAATGCTAAATAGTGAAATCTTCAGTGAAAAGTTGTGAAATTTGAAGTTAACATGAGAACAGCACTTTTAAAGAGACATCATGTACTAAAAAAAAAAAAAAATAAAATTAGTACTCTGGATCAAAGGAATAAGGTTAAGTACCCTTTAGATATTACTATGAATTAAATTAATCACTAGAATTAAGGTCACACTTAACTGTTTTATTACATTAGACAAATTTTTTTGGTGTTTAAGTGTGTCTTTGGCTGTCCCTCAGCTAAAGCCAGAAAATAGCCCTATTTCTTTATAAAGAGCATTTCAAGCAATCTTTGTCCTAGCATTTAGGCACAATAACACACAACTTTAAAAGCACAGAATTAAACTGCTTTACTGGAATTACCCAGTTAGCAATGACTAATGTTTGGGGTTTTTTTAAATCCCCACCATAGAATTGCATATTACAAGAGAAAAAATGAAAATGTTTGGGGGCATAAAGAAGATCAGTCATCCTCTAGTGACCTGCAAAATGTATGGTTTGAAACATTCAGACTTCCCCTTTGCTGCAAACCAGTGTCAGAACCAGACATGATTCAATGAATCACATTTAATGCTATTTTTCAAGTATAGGCTTGATAAGAAGTCTCCACAGATTGGCCCCAAATATTTAACTCATAGAAACTACAGATGATAAATACTTCTCAGTAGTGGTAGGAGGCAAAATCCAAGATTCGTAGAAGAATTTAAGTTGGAAAAGACCTTTAAGATCATTAAGTCTAACTGTAAAATGAGGAACAATGGCAACAGACAGTGAACATTTAGGCTGGATATCAGTAAAACCTCCTTTACTAGGAGAGTGATACAACTTCTACCCTAAAAAGCTCCAGAGACCACATTGCCTCAAATATTGTGGGCTTCCTATCCCTGAGGTTTTCCAAGACTGAGCTAGACAAAGCTATGGCTATTCCTTCCTACATCTCTATCCTTCTCTCAAATCTACTTAGGACTGAACATCCTGAGATTTCTGCTTCAGTGGACCACATCCTTTCTGTGATCCTAGCATGTGTCCCTGCTTATCAAAAGGCCAACCCTTTTTTAATGATACAGGACTGTAGAAGGAACTCCTGACCCCAAGCAGTGACTGGTTCCATCAGAGGACAGAGCAGGAAAAGAAGCAGTTCAAGCTTGCTGTGGTGAGAGGAGTCTAAAAGATACAGAGTTCACTTCCCTGTGCCTCCTTGGCAAGTGTTATTTCACAGAGCTGAAGCAAAGCAACCAGCCAACCTGCTTTGGCCTCTGGATGATGACAGGATGGCATCAAGCAGTAGTGAGAGATCTAGCTGCTTTCAAAATGAGACGTCACTGATTTCCCAGCAGGTGATCCACTGCATCCTCCTGAGGAGCATTTACACTTTACTTGTACGTTATAGAATTTTTCACAAATCTAAAGAAGAGCAAAATTAACTCTTGTTCAAGTTCAGATAAACACAAGCATTATTGACAAGCACCATTACTAAAATGTAAAGGTGAATGCACAGCACAGTGGCCCCTGTGATAATTAATCCACTAAGTTTTCTTTTCTGCATGATACTCTTTGAAAGGAAATGAGTGTGAGTGATAAGTTCAGTATTTTTAATGGACTGTGCTGTTAGAGATAACTGTCACTGGCAGGTGAGGCTATGAAATTAAGGAGCAGTTGTGTGCTAATACATATGGCACCAAAAATAGCTAAGTCACCAACTTCATAATGAGCCAAGGACTCCGAAGTGAGAGTCAGACTCTAAATATATAGAACAAGCATAGTAAGAAAGAATAATAATAAAATAGAAATAATAAACTCTGTCTCTGCATGGTTGCTTAGCATTGGGGCTCTAGGCCTCTTCTTATAGGAGATGAATTTTAAACTAAAGAAATTTCTCTTGTTGCAAAGAAAACAACATAATTTTGCAAAATCAGTACGGTTGGATTAAGGAAATAAAAAGGATTAGAATCGATTTGTTCACTAGTTATCAGAAAGAAAAAAGTTTCTCTCACCCAGTTTATGTTAAGTTGGTAATAGCCTGACAGAACTTTCAGAAGAAACACACAAATTGTGGTATACAAAATTATGATACATATTATAAATTTGCTCATACTATTAATTTTGTTGCCAGCCATTCACATCTCTGCCTTTTACGTCTTTCAATTTCTGTCAATCCACAGAAAAACTCTTTTAAAAAAGGCTGGATTGTAAACTCTATTTAAATAGTATTGTAGATTTAACCTCAGTAGTTTGGATGGATAAAAAGTCTGACTCTCACAGTCAAAACAAAGCCCTTTACAGGAAGCACTAAACCATTTTTCTAAAATCAATACTAGAGAATACAGTACCAAATTTTTGGTTTTATGTCCCTTCCATCCCCCATTCTCTTGAGAGTACTATACTGAATAGTTTACCATCTTGCTGGAGTACAATACTGTAATAGCTTGTAATATGTCAAAGTGATGTTTTCGAGCACAGTAATGCTAGGATTTTATAACAGACCACAGGTTTCAGAATAATCAATGTCTATTTATAATGACTTAATTACAGTGATTAGATATGTCTCCGCTGCCCTAAGGAAAACTGAAAGGAAGAATACAGTTTCAATTATATATAGCATAACTCAGCTGAGTTCAGTTTTGCAAAGTTTGCTATTAGCAAAACCAATTTTACCCCAGTGAAAAGAGCTTTTCCAACAAAAGGCTCTGGAGACACACAATGCATTACGACAGGCTTAGGAACTGAACTTGTTGAAGGAATCATCCCACCTGAAGCAGTGATCACGAACTTCCATGTGGCTGAAACAATCACTTGGAGCATCAGGAAAACCTAGTTCAAATCTTTCTGATACACTGCTAAAACCTGAACCCCATGCTTTGCTTTTAAGTCATGGTGAAAGTCTAGCAAAGGTCTAGTCTTAGTCTGCAATATTGAAACCCCTTCTGAAATTCCTTATGGATGCTTTCTGAAGTAGAAAAACAAAGCCACACTTGAAAAAAAAAACACCTTGTTTGTTTCTTAATTAATTAACAACACACTACAACAACAGAGACAACAAAGTTAAATTTGCTGTCGTTTGCTCAGGTGACTGTAACTTTGAGGTCCACAAATTTTATCTGTGACAACCTGAAATTAGGTAGTAAAGTGTTCACAGAAGATGTTTTGTATGAATGCAGTTATCCATATCACTTAGCTGCATTTATCTACTTAGGAGGCAGTGGAATGGATGACCAAAAAAAAGGCTGTATTTTAATCTTCTTGATGGTAGTCCTGTAAGAAAGGATAAATCCAAAGGTTTCTCGTTGTTCCAATTTGTGACTTCTGGTTGCTTTCCAGTTCAGTGTTCCAAAGTTTAGCTTGTACATGATGAGAGTTAAAGGACTGTAGAAATAATCCTTTAAGACAGAAAACAAAAAAGAAAGGATCATGATGCTTTCCATGGCAGCTGAGCAGTTAGTCTGTGGTTAGTCTGTGTAACACTGGCAGCAGTTCTGGCCGGGGAGCTGCCTCCTGAACAAGGCTGTCAGTCATTCATCCTCCCCATAGGCACCACTTTCCTTGTGCAGACAGAAAAAAGTACTCAAATGTGCTCCAATAACAGCATCTAGAACACTTCCTGCAGTGTGGGTGTGTTGGGGTTGTGTGGCAAGGTTTCGGTAGCAGTGGGGCCACAGGGGTGGCTTCTGTCAGAAGCTGCCAGAAGGTCCCCCTTCCGATGGAGCCAATGCCAGCAGCTCCAAGACTGGCCAAGGCCAAACCCATCAATGGTGGTAGTGCCTCACGGATAACTTTTAAGAAGGGGAAGCAAAACCTTTGTGGAGGGACCCCAGGGTGGAGCAGGGTGAGGAGTCTTCTGCCTGTGGAGTGAGGAGTGGCAGGGACAACTGACCACGGCCCCCATTCCCTGACCCTCCGCACCGCTGGGGGGAAGAAGATACAGAAACCAGGAGTAAAGTCAAGCCTAGGGAGAAGGGAGGAGTGGGGAGAAGGTATTTTAAAATTTGGGTTTATTTCTCATTATCCTGCTCCACTTCAATTGGTAATAAGCTAAAGTATCGTTTTGCCCACGGCAGTAATTGGTGAGTGATCTCTACCTGTCCTTATCTCAACACATGAGCTTTTTGTTGTATTTTCCCTCCCCTGTCCAGCTGAAGAAAGGAGTGATAGAGCAGCTTTGGTGAGCACCCAGCATCCAGCCAGGGTCAACCCACCACAGTGGGAGACACCATTTCAAAGCAATCTACCTGTCTGATGTGCAGCAGGGACTCGAACATCATTTTCTTCTATCTCTAAGGAGTGCTCTGCAGTACAGAGGCTGTCCTGGAGGGGTTCTCTGTAATTTTTAAAATCAAGTTTGATTAATTGATTATAAAGACAGACAAAGATATGTTGACCATGGAGACTGACTTCCTATGTCATACTCTTTCGGGAAGTTCCCAAAATAGATAGATAATTTCAGCAGAAGACAGTAAAACAAATTTCATTCTGATGTAAATAATTATATAGTCATTGAGCGAGTATGTGGAGAGGGCCATTCCAGTCAGTAGGGCAGCTTAGCAACAGAGTCAAATATCTTTTATTTTTATATTTTATATTTTTTATCTTTTAGACTTTATTTTTTAAAGACAACCTCTTTGTTTTCTAATAATACAAGGTGTCTTTTTATTTATTTTGCCAGAAACAGTAAATATAAATAAACTAGAAAACTATCCTACTCACATATCCCTTCACTTCTGTCTTCTAAAGGATAGACACTTACATAGATTTACATTAA
The DNA here is from genome assembly GCA_013399855.1 of Oxyruncus cristatus. Classification (NCBI taxonomy): domain Eukaryota; kingdom Metazoa; phylum Chordata; class Aves; order Passeriformes; family Cotingidae; genus Oxyruncus; species Oxyruncus cristatus. The sequence goes on from VXAY01001848.1 coordinate 603,435, forward strand.
CGTAACGTTAAGGATCTCACTAAAACACGAACATCAATAAAATGTAGTAGTGAGCTAAATGTGTAAAGCAAACATTTTACCTTGATATGCAAATGTGACTGTCACATTAAAAAATGTGACTGTCAAAGATCTGAGAAAGAAGAAGGCCCAAAACTAGACTGCCTCTGAAATTGGTCTGTAAACATCTGTATCATGACAATTTTTCTTTTTTTTTTTTTTTAATTTCTTTTTCTCCACCGCTTATGTTACAGCCCTCCTAGAGTTTGAAAAAGACCTGTGTATTTTATCCACCCTCTTTTTCTTGATTCCAGCTTACCAATCTTTCACTATTTCAATAAGACCAATCATGCTAAAAGGAAGACCCCAAGTACTCCTTCTAAATTGAAGAAGAAATAAAACTGACCTGTTAGAGGGTGTGGGCGTGTTAGATGTTTTTTTCAAGTAGTACCCAGACATGCTTTAAAGCACATGTTTCCTCTTTCTTTTTCTGTTCCCTTTCCATCTATAAAACTGTTGGAAAAAGATTTTTATAAGATTGATAGAAAAAGTTTTCAACTACATTTTTAATAAACAGTCTTCTTAGACAAAGTGAAAAAGTTCAGTCTTTTTTCCTCTTTAAGCAGAGATGAATAAAACAGGGAATTAATTATTATGTAATATTGTTTCCCCTTTTTCTTTTTGCTGTTCCTACCTGAATATCGCCTACATTGAACCCTGGTCAACTTTGGTTTAAAAATATGAACATTTCATGCTTTAATGTTTCTACTTACTGTGCAGTGAAGTAATCAAGCAACAGTCCTACTTCTTCTCATATTTGCAGTAGCTTATTATCGCTTCTGTGTTCAGGGTGCTGAAATTTCTTGAAAAGAAGATGAAAATACAGTCTAATAGTTGTAATTCTAGTCTGAAATTTTGAAAACTCAGGCAGCTCTCTAATTTGCTGGAGATTTACTGTGGGGTTTTTATTTGTTTGTTTGTTTGTTTGGGTTTGGTTTGGTTTGGTTTGGTTTGATTTTTCCATTTGGAAGGTAAACCAAAAAGACTAGCACCTGAATCTAAGCTTGTCTGATACTTGATACACTTAATGTCTCAGAAATGTACTGGGAAAAAAATGTATGGTAGGTATAATCTTATATAGAGATTTGAAATGTGTACTTTAGGAGTAATTTTTCTTTCCTCTAAGGATTTGTGTCACTTCTCTATTTAGGATACAGTATGTTCTGGAAAAGAAGACAAATGTTTGGTCCAGTAGTTAAAGTACTAGCCTGAAGCTTCAAAATCTACATGCTTTGCTGTAGACTTACTGTATAACTTTGGAGAAGTCATTTTGTCTGTCTATTGCAATCCTTTGTCTGTAAAATGAAAATAATAGTAGTACTTCTCTATCAGTGGGGTGTTGTAAGGGATGGAGTTTACACAGGGATGAAAACTACTTCAGTGTCCTAAGTACCTTCAGAATGATAGATAAATTTTAACTGGCAAAGATATTTTGGATATGTAATGAAAAGAATGGGTGATTTTATCCTGAATTTGTCAGCCTTGAATGGAGGCAGCACAGGTCCAGTTAATGTTGTGGGACCTGAAAAGTGAAAGGAGCAATGAGATCCGTGGAAGCCCCAGGACGACGCAGACATATTGACATTTAATGCAAATCAGCAAGGAGGTAAATACTGATGTCACGCAGAGAGCTTTGGAACAAACAAATGAGGCTTCAGTATTATGGAACCTTATCACAACAGCCTTTTCTCATGTTAATGCATTTCTGATGCAGCCAAAATGATACTTCTGAGAAGAGCCACTTTTCCATGTTCTTTAAAGATTACTCCTTTACTCATTGTTGAATCCTGCATATCCATTCCTGTAATCATTTTAATCTTCCCTCTCAAGCTCAGCTGTGTTGAAATGTATATTCTGTATGAATGGTGCTTTGGTGAAGCAATTACTCCATTTTGATTAGAGATGTGCTCATGAGATCTCCACAAACTAAAGTCTATTTTAAATAGAATTCACTTTTGATACAGACCTGTCTCTTCCTATGAGACAACTGTCTCCTGAGATTTCCGACATCTTTTGCCTCTAGTGAGCTAGACAGAGAAAACAGCTTTTTAGATTCTAGAAAGAGAAAAAAAAAATGTTCCAAAACTTTATCATCAACTAAAAAATAAAGGTCAGAGAGTAAAGACTTAGTCTGGAACTATTTCTGGGACTATTTCTCCTAATATCGTGATCAGGAATGATGAATATGAATTATGTACTATGAGAAATATGAAGTAAAGACACCATACAAGCATTTAAAGATCCCATTTAACAAAATGTCCTACAATAAATAAGAAAAATAAGTGGTTCAAGCAATATGCAGAAATAGAAGTCTCTCCTCCCTAACAAGATTTTCCAGGTGATCAAGTTCATTTTCCTGGCACTGCAGCAAGGTTCCTTTTGTGTATATAATCACCTCCACAGTATAGAACAACTCAATTTTGTTCAGTCTCTCTTTTCATATTTTGTTGGTTGGAAATGACAAGCACAAGATTTAGAACATAAAATCATTTGTGAGGGATTCTTGCTCCTTAGAAAAAGAGCCAAGAGGAGACAGGGAGTGAATAGTATGCAAGTTATGAAAAGACAACATGAAGATTTTTACTCCTTATGCGCTTCTTGAAATGTTCTCTGTTGAAAAAAATAAAGGATAGACAGTCTACATCTCATGATACAAAGAAGAAACAGGTGTGCTACTTTATTTTTACATATCTACTAATTTCTCCCTTTTGCTGATACTATCAGGGAGTGTCTAGCAAGATGACAACTCTGAAAGAAACTGATAAAACAAAAGAGATCACTGAATTAGAATTACATATGCTATAAGTTCTTGTAAAGAAAATGTGTTTTTACTGTATTACTTGAAGTGACCAGTGACCTTTTTCTACTGTCCAGTCATAAAGCATTTGAGAGACAGGTGTCATTTGCAGAAATATTTTTAAAGGAGCAGAGCTGAGCATACTTGCTCAAAAAAACTTTCTGAATGGTTTATATTGCAGATCTCTCTGTCATCATTTACATTTTCCACAACACCCATTCTCAGAAAATGCGTTAATAAATGCTAAGTAGAAAATAACCTCTTGTTTAGAATGAAAATAGTAAGATGAGTTATCTAAAAAATACTACAAAGCCCTTACAGGGATAAACAAGTTTCCCACATGATTAACATTTCTCCAGACTAATGGTATCTCAAACAAAACAACTGCAAACAAATGCACGTGAAAAATCAAAACCAATTCACAAATAATTTGCTAGCAGTCAAAAAGATTAAATTCATGGCATAAACTGATCACTAGTAATAGCCTATCTCTAATTTGGAATGATACCAGCTGTTGGCAATTTGCTGAGAACTCAGATTTTGGCATGAAAACTCCTTTCACTTCATCCGTCACAGTCTGACTTAAGCGGGTTGGAAGATAAAGGGGCAAAAAGTAAATAAATTCTGCTTGTTGCCTAAGGCAAAATTTAGTTTGTTACTCAGCTTGTTGCAGTATGCATCACTTTTAATGAACTTCCTAATGAAATCCACTCACTTTCTTGTGTTTTTTAATTTGTGAAAGAACAAAAACATGTTTATATGCCTACAAGTTCAAGAAGTCACAATATGCATGAAATGTGAAGAATGAGCATAATGCGTATGTTGAGATCTTGCAATATTTTGTTAATTCAGGGGTTAAGATGGTTTTTGACATGTGTGTTTAATCTTCAAGACCAAAGTATTCTATTGATTATCAATAAATGAAACCAAAGACAATGTTGTTCAAAAAGAAAAACGAAAAAAGAAAAGAAAAGAAAAGAAAAGAAAAGAAAAGAAAAGAAAAGAAAAGAAAAGAAAAGAAAAGAAAAGAAAAGAAAAGAAAAGAAAAGAAAAGAAAAGAAAAGAAAAGAAAAGAAAAGAAAAGAAAAGAAAAGAAAAGAAAAAGAAAGGAAGAAAAGAACCAGGATTTAGTTGCCACTGTGTGAAAGAACCAAAAGACAACACAGACCACAAGCAGAAAAATGTGAAATCTCAAAAACCCACAGGGTTTCAGAGAAATCCCCATCTCCTGTAATTAACTTGCTCTATCAGATTTGTCTGACTTCTTAGGTAAAACTAGATAAAAGAATTTTGGAGAGTGTTTTCACAAGTAAACCTTGAATTTGGGAAAGGAAGGAGTAACCAATCATCACAAAAAACTGCATCCCTTTGGCAGTTGCCCTGTCGGTGGCACTCTTCACTCTTGGATCCGTTCACTCACACCTGACACATGAAGAACAACTAATAGGACTGATTTAACGTTTAGAAATAGGCAATTTAAAGAACAGCTTCCCCAATTTTTTACTTGCCTGGCTCAAAAAAATAACTGTATAAATGTGCTATAGAAAAAAAAAAAATAATGCGAGAGCAAAATCATGTCATTCCAATCTCAACCATTCTCTAGTCTAAAAGGACCTCTCTTCACTTTCTCTGTATTTTTCTCCTCCCACTGTGAATGGCTTACAAAACTATTTTTCCTACTCAGTGCTTTTATTTGATTTTTCACTCTCCTATTTATCAAGCTAAAATGTTTCTGCAGTATTCATGAATTCAGTAGCAGCCCAGGAGTGGGTGTCAGGTGTTGTTTTGCTGCTGTTTCTCCTGCTGGGTCCTCTGCTCAACTAGAGAGTATAATCACATTTTAGAGTTTATCAGACTTTGAGTTGGGGAGGGTTGTTGTTTGAGGTGGGTTTTTTTTGTGGGTGGGACATGCTGGTTGTTGTGGGGTGTACTTTATTTATGCCTGAAGGAAGAAATGTTCTGAACGTGATAGGGTTTTACTGATTCTTGCATTGCTCCATTGACACCTTCCCATATTAGGTTAAAGCTACATCCAATAAATATATATATATATATGGGTCTGGAAGTTAGTGTCAAAAAAATGTGAACAGTTTGAAGGATACCCCCAAATTGCTGTCAGAAGATTGAAAAACTTCATGTTTCTATGCATGTGTTTCTATTTACACATGGTAGAAACGAGTATGTTGATATTTACATATATATTAGAATTTCTCAGAGAAATTAATCCCATCCTCAGACAGCGGTTCAGTTTATTCCTCTACAAACCCCTGTGCACATCAGCCAAACAATTTGTCTTGTCAAATGATTCACATTAAACAGATACAACCAGCCCAACTTTGACTTGACATGCATTTCAGACTGATATAAAAATGATAGGTTCTTCCCCTTCCTTCCCTAACCTTCCCTCTTGCTCTATCATAACATTAAATTAAGGGAAAAAGTAGAGTAGTTCTCAGCCTAATTGACAGCAGAGAGCTAGTGGAAAGATGTTGCCTTTATCTGACACCAGTATTCCACATCCTCCCTCAGGTTTAGAGAACGGTTGTGCTGCACAAACCAGGAAGGGCAAAGCAGACCTTGGTCTCCAGCAGGCTTATGGTCTTAAAAGGTGCTATAGATGGACAAGTAAGAAATACAGCTCCAGTGTTGAAGTAAATAAAGGAAAGAACAGATATAACTATTAATTATATGTTGTTGGGATTTTTTTTTTTTTTCACTTAGAGAGAGGGTAATGGAGAGTTTAATTAGAAAAGAGAAATAAGGAAGGCAATTACTGTTCCAGCCCATCACTTCCCTCAACATGATTAACAGCTAGAATTGTGTAGGCCTTAGGGCAGAGTTGAGTCTTGAGTATTTGAAAGAGATATCATTTTTATAGATCACATCAGGAAAGAAAATTCACACTTTCAAGTCATATCCTGCACAGATAATACAGTCAAAGAAAAATGACAATATTAGAGATATTTATCAGTTAGAACAGTATTACAACTGTGAATTCTGTTGCCAGTAAATCTGGTATCTGCAACCTCAGGGAATATAGGATATTTATGATGAAAACTGGTGAAAGTTAAAGGCAGCTGAATTTTAACAAGTGCAAGTAGAGATTATGTTACAACATTTCCTAAGATGAATGAATAGCATGGGAATAAAGAAAGATAGTCAAGTCAGATGATTTGAAAAAAAATAGCTTACACAATTAAAAAGTACAGAGAAGTTAATTTTAAAAATACTCAATGAGAAGAGAACATACTACTGTATCAGAAAGCAACCACTGAAGTGAGAATGGTAAAATCCATTTAGGAGAAAGGAAAGCATGAAGGACATGTTCAAGACAAGGTGGAGCAGAAGTCACAGCCGAGAAAAAGGAGTAAAGAGACTGAATGACCATCTGTATTTTCTTTGGCATCAGAGAAGGTTCTTAAACCTCAGGGACAGGAAGAACTCATACCAGTGAAATCTGAACAGAAGCATGAAAACATCAGGTTTAAAGCTGAAGAAAGGCTACAGAACAGTAAAGTATGTTAATCACTGTGAAGTGGTGTGCTCTCCCCGTGTGGCAGGGCACTGCAGAACAGGTGAAAATCCAGCAAGGATTACTCAAACTGTGTAAGTGTGTGAAAGTTAGGAGTGTGTTTGATTACCTTATTTAATTTTTCCCTTCAAGTGTCCTTCCTTGTTTGTTTTTTTTTTGTTTTGGTTTGGTTTGGTTTGGTTTGTTTTTTTGTTGTTGTTGTTTGTTTTTTAGACTGAGGGAGATTATTCACTACATGTTCTGATGTCGTTAAGGTACCTTTGTGGAAGGCATTCAGTGTGCATCCTGGACACTGCATGCTGGGTTATTGGAAATAAGTTATCCTGCTTTTAAAGTGTGCTCCTAAACTCACAATGGGTCTTGTATGGTCTCTAATGAGAGACAGGGTTCCTTCTTTCACTCAATTGCAGAAGGAAAAAAGGACAAAGGTAAATTGCATCCCAGTTGTTACAGGCTTGGTCTAATGTGTCAAATGTATTTTTTAAAGTTTTCTTTGCAACCATTCTCATTCCTTTAAATGTGCTGAAATAATGTCTATTAATAACAGTATGCATTATTAATAGTTCCTCATCTAGATGTTATTTGAACAAATTATTATTATTTCATCTGTCCTTGATGTGCCTAAGAACAACACAGTGACCTTCTTTAAAGTAATTCCTATGCAGTATTCTAAATACAGTTTTAAATAGATGTACAGAGAACAGCCATTTCCTCATATCCAGAAACTAATAACACTGCTGCCATCCTCTGCTTTTCATTTATGTACACTCATCTTACACTCCTGCACATCTCTCCCTGTGTCTGCCTGGGCATGGTTTTAAGAAACAAAAATGGGAAAGTCTGTAATCAGCATGAAATATTATTTAATTGCCTAGAAGCAGGTAACAATGTGTGCATGTGTGGCCAGTTGCAGAAATGATGTAATTGTCTAGGGGGCTGATAACATGTCAGGCAGCTAGAGATAGCTTTCCTGTTCCCTCGATGGTGTCCAGACGTATTATTTGCAAAACTACCATCGTGTTTGCATTTGTGTTTGTGTGTGTGTGTGTGCAGAGCTGCTTAGCAAAGAATGCAGGCTGTTAGGTGTGTATAAAATAATCTCCCTTCAGATGTTTCTTCACCTTGCTAAACAGGAGAACAATTCACCAGTCTTGGCACAGCTGTTTCGAGATATCCTAGAAAGGCACAACAGAATTGCAAGAAAACAGAGCTGGTACCTGGAGAGCAGAAGGATATAGAATAACATGCACAGTACCTGCCTCTGCTGGGTTTTCTGGCTCCCTTATTTGCCTGAGAATTGTGATTGTACACACACAGACACACAGACACTCTGGCTCTCCTCCCTCTGTTTATCTCGGAAGCTGAAAGAGAACTACTGATGTGGAATACCTTATCAAAAGAAAATGATAAAAATATCTCACTTTTGGCTGAAATATATCCTGATGGAAACTATCCAGCCTTAGTTCAACCTGATCTCCGAAAAAGATTAGCAGTGAGAGATTTTTAGTGTCAGTATGACTTAAAGTGCACACAAAGATGCAATTTTTGCAGGAGAAATGTAAGGGTTGGGGGTATTTTATTGTTTTCACTCTGGCTTCAAAAGCAGATAGAAGCAGTGATTGCTGATACATAGTTACTCACCTTTCCAGTAGATGGTAGTGCAGATGTGCTTAAAAGACTATTACATTTGGGACTGAAACAAACTGTAGGTAGACATTTTCACTTACTGAATTAAGAGGAATTTTTAGCTGTATTAGTTCTTAAAACTAAGTCATGTGAAGTTGCCATTGTGAAAAAATGAACACCAGGACCTTTTTTATTTTAGGCACTGATCTATAGCAAACTACTGAAAGTTTTATTTTGGTAGAAAACTTGGTTGAAATTCAAATACACATAACTGAAAGGCAAGGATCTCAATAAATAAATTTCTGTAATAATATAGTCTGTGGTGCACGATAGTCCCACTGAATTCCAAAACTTATGGCTGTATTAGTCTGTGTTGTAAGTTGCATGTATTCATTCATTTAACTAGGCTTGACTTAGCTGTTTGGTAGAGACAGAGATAAAAATCCTTTGTGTGACCAGCTTTTCAGATTTTCCCTCGTGGATTTGTTGTTTCTGTATGTGCTGATTTTGTCAGAAATAACTAAACATACGTATAATAACAAATACAGCTCATTCTTGTTCTAAATGTAGTTAAAAAAATAAGGCATATAAGTTGGAGATGCTTCTTAGAACAACAATTTAACTTGTAAGTTCTCTAAATTTTGTTTGGTTTTTTTTGTTTTTTTTTTTTTTTACACAAAGTTATAACTCTTTAACAAAATATAACAGAAGAATGACTGAAGGAAAGGAAGAGGATTGGCTTACATTTTATCAGATAATCAAAAGTCAGAATTTATTGAAGCCATTTTAATTACGGCATAAATGTAAAAAACCCCACATGTTAAAGAATTGCCAGTTATTTAGTGCATACATTTCTATTTTTTTCCTGACAGTGAATATTAACAAACGATATTCTAATATCTGCAGAATATTTTCCTAAACCACATCTATACATGTTCCATGGGATGTATTTTTTTCCATTATTGTTTCTAGTAGTTCATTTCAGAGTCTCTTACTTGTTACTAGATAGAGTAAACCTTGCCTGGAATAATTCTGCATGAACTTTTTGGACACTGACTATCAGCAACAGCTGATATTAATCAATACCTCTGTCAGATTACCTCTGACGCCCTAAAGCATTAACAAAAAACCCTAATTAAGGAGATAGATAGATAGATAGATAGATAGATAGATAGATAGATAGATAGATAGATAGATAGATAGATAGATAGATAGATAGATAGATAGATAGATAGATAGATAGATAGATAGATAGATAGATAGATAGATAGATAGATAGATGATTGTATGAGAGATAGGAAGGAGTACAAAAACATTACCTGTTTTATTAGTGTTGTCTGATATGTTGTAATGATTGCCACTGATGGAAAAGCTGGTGGTTCATTTTAAATGACACACTCAAAAAATCAAGATTGGTAGCAAGGCAGAAGGCGAGTAATTACATGGAAGACCATGGATCCTGCTCCCATAATTTGTTTCCAGCAAAAATAGTAGAGATAGAGCAATAAGAGCTATTACCTCCTGGATGATGTCAAAAGAGAAATTGTCTTGACAAATGAGGGAGATTTTAAATAGGAGTTTTCTCTGACCCACAGTACAAGGAAAGGTTATGCTAATATGTTAAAGCACAGGCCTTTGCTAATGGCTGAGCTGTAGATGAGGCAGTATAGCTCATGACAAGAAGTCAGGTCTTTGTACTGCTTTCTCCCTGAGTGACTGAGAAACACTCATTATCCTGTCCTAGGTTATCCTATTATAAATGCTCTTAGCTTATTATAAATGTTCTCTGATATAAACGTTGCAAACAGTGATCTTGGAGAAGAAAGTGTGACGTTAAGATCTGGCACAAAGAGGACAAACTAATTCTGTTTTAAAACTAAGAACAGCAGTTGTCTTGTTTGAGCTACATTCTGTTTCCTGAAGAGTCATATATCAATCTATGCAATTAGCTATAAATATTTCTCTTTTTCCCCAAAATACATTTTTCTGATTAAAGCCACATTTGGCCCTGAATTATTCTATAGTCACTTTTTCCCATGAACAGTGAACTGAAAAAATATTAATCTTTTTTAAGCACCTGAAAGCCCATTTCCCTTTTCAGTTAAATGAACTATGTAAAGGAGCCTCAGTTGCCTTGGGGAAGCTTGTCAAAACCATCACAAGGAGCCTTTATAAAGCTTAAAGGACATGTATCATAATGTATAAAATTTGTCATAGCATATCATTATTACCTTTTGGGAGGCTTGTTACAACAATTATCGGTGATTAAGCCATATTAAGAAAAATATTGAGAAAGTTTTGTGACCAATAGAACAAAGGTCTCTAAGTTTACCATGTTTTGGGGTGTTTTTTTGGTTGTCTAGTCTACTGTGATGGAAAATGAAATCATTGAAGACTTTCCTGACACAAAGGTGTTTCTAGGAGACCTCTCAGGGAGGATTCTTTGGTGTCCAATACTGCATTCACGCAGGACTGGGTAGTTACCCTCTGTAGGTTGTCTGCGGGTACAAAACTCGAACCCATGTAATTATTTCTGAGACCTCCACCTTCCACAAACCTGGTTGTAATGAACCGTGAAGAAATTATCCAAAGTTATTGGGGAATGTGGGAGGCACACAGATGCATTTAGAAAGGTATATAATTGCAATCTTATGATAACTGGAGAATGAGACTGAAAAAGCTACTGATATTGAGCCTTCCCTATTTTCTTACTGTCTTGAGTGTCTCCTCTCACCTATTTCCATTTCAGACTGAAAACCAGTGTAAGAATGATTATATAGAGGAATGCATGCAACTCTCACCAGGCAGAAGGATGTAAAGGACAAATTGGCCCAAGGGAGAAACCCATACTCACCACACGACTGCAATGTCAAATACAGGTGTGCCCTTTCCTCTGGTCTTCACAAACCTTGCACAGTAAGTAGTCTCAGATTCAACAGGAACAGGTAGACTTGCCTTGGGCAGACTCTGGAAAGATGAGATTTGAGGTCTTTGTCATGAGGAGGGAACAGCACTCTGGTCCTTAACTACTCAGCTAATGTGTATAAAGCATATTAGTTTTATATCCTGCAGTCAACCTTGCTCAGTGTGCTGGCTGTTTTGAATCTCAAACAGAAATGCTTAACTGTCCCTCTGCACTGTAGGCTTCCTTTTGTGCTTTTTTTTTGGTTATTGTTTTTTAATTGTAGCTAAGCCTAAGATAAATCTGATGTCTGCCTACAGTGTGTTTTGGAGCACCAGGCAGCAATCTCTAAACCCATCGTGACCAAAGCAATGGCAATAAAACTCATCAGCACAGCCATAATAAGCTGAGACAAAGTGCTGCACTAATAGAACGCTGATGCTCTCAAGACAAACCAGTAGCTGCTGCGCAGGAACGCTCTGCACTGCACCATGTGGAAGATATTCACACTAGTTTGCATAACCTTGTATTTCTAGGAGGATTTCACTGACTTTGCTTGGCACTATCAGGGACAAGTTTGGTAGCGAGAGGTATCACTCCCACTAGCAGAGGAAGCTCTAAGCACCACCACTGCCTGTGGAGACCTTTGTGTCAGCTTGCAGATTTTCGTGCAACCCTTCAGCTAACCATCCAACCCGGGACAGACTGCAATTCGCATTTTAATTACTTGGATTTTTTATTTTTAATGAAACAGAATAAATCAGGAGGCTTGCTGAAATTCTGATTACTGTTGGTAACGTGGTAGTGTACGTAAATTGGGCTAGGTACGCCTTCAGAGTGAAACTTTGAAGAAGACTAGGTTGTCTAGAAATTATCAGTGTAAATTAGTTCTATCTAATAGACACTGCAATTATCTTCTGATATAATTAGAGGCCCCCTTTTTAACTCTTCCAATTTTCTTGATCTTAAGGAGTAACCACATCAGCTAGCAATCACTAACACAATGGAATAGCAAGTATACAAGCCATGTATCACAAAGAAAATATTTTTAAAGTGTTTATGCAAAACAAATCACTGCTCTGCTCCATCTTTCCTACCTTTTTGTAATGCAAACCACTGCCTAAAGTTATTTTCTTAAGTCACATCTTTTATTATCCATGTTTTATGCCAAATTTCCTTTTTTTTTGTGATAGCTATTTATCATAGCAAAAGCAAAACAGAAACCTACTTCAATGTGGGAGTTTTATAGTAGGAGGCTTTGGTGAAGATGGGATTGATATATCAAAGTCTTATCCCATGGTAACAGATGTATTTAAATATTTACCTTCATTTTTGTCCTCTACAGTTAATACAATATTTCCCTAGCATAAGGTGCTAAATGTATTTTCCCCTTCTTTATTCTTATTAAAATTATGATTTGAAGATATATTCGTGAAGCTGTGAATAGTTATTACCATTTCTTTAAAGTCTTCAATATTTGAATGGCCAAATTCCAGCTTGAGTAATTTGATTCTGCCTACTTAAATTCCCCTCACAGTTTCAATTAGATAAGTTATTCTTCTACTCTTTATGTCCTAAAACTGTTCTGCAGCATTGCTGCCACTATTAAACAGCTGCTGAATTTTGCCCCAGAGGTGACTTAACTGATCCCCATATACAAAACACAATACATAAAACAAACTTTTTGGGTTTTTTCTGGATGAAAGCTGGTAAATATAATTTTTATGATGGGTAAGTGTTGTTTCTGAATGCCCATGTTTATGCTCATTTTAAGGGTAATGATAAAGAAACCTTTCCCACAGTGTCCTATTTAGAGTCTTCTAGAAAGAACAGGAGAATTCATCTTCCATACATGTTCAGAGTCTTTCCAGGGACTATCACCTGAAAATATCACCTTTAAATTGTAGGTGCCTTGCCATATGGGTGTAAGAATGACTATTTTTTGTAGATACTCAAAGCCTCAGAAAGGCAGCCAATATCTGTGCCAGGCATACTGTGGAGGACTCTTCCTCTCACGCTTTCCTATATCCTGCCACGCCTTTAAAGGAAACACAGTCCCAAATATTTTTTAAAAGACTTTCCCCATATACTACAGCCTCAGCCTGAAACTATCGAGTTGTACATAATTTTACTTTACCAAGAAAACCCCATTCTTTCTACGCTAGTTAAGCATGTGAGACTCTCTTCCTTGAAGAAATCAGTGAGAAAGGATCAGAAGTAACAAAGGACATTACCGGCATCATTTAAGAACAGTTTTAGTGCGGCCCCAGACTGGCAGTGAGCAATGCATTAAAGATTTTTTTTTTCCTATCCAGACGGATATTTCTGCTCTGTACAAGGGACCTGTTCAGATTGCAGTGGTTACTGTAACTTCAAGGTAATCTGAAGTTACTGGGAGGTTGCGTGGGAAATCCCTGTGTAACTGCACATCAATAATTAAGCCAAATTTCCGAACAGGTTTTTGGATTTAGGACTTCGTAAATGAAATCCTCCCTCCTTTCTTCATAAAAGATTTCTATAGATAAATCTTCCAATAGGCCTAGGACAGGTAGGCCCCAGGCTTATAAGAACTTAAATTTATTTCTGGGATCAATTAAAATGCATGTTTAAATATAGAACCTATGAAAGTTGAAGAAATGCTTAAACATTTACAAATCTGAATGCTGAACAGGGCCTCTTCTTTTTTCCCTTCCTCATGTTTCATGGGGTAGATGACATATATTTGGTGAGTACCTCAGAACATGCATTCCTCTGTTTTTCTTTTCTGCTATTCTGCCTTGCAGAAGACAATCTGCACTCCAGGAGAAAGATAAATACTCTTCTGCAGTATTTCATTTTCTTGGGGGCATATAAGACTTTTCTCTTTTCTTGATGACCTGATGAGGTTTAGAGCATTACCTAAAAGACTTTTTTTTTTTTTTTTTGCCAATTTCTTCCAAATTCTGCTTTTTTCTCCCCCAAAGTTTAATCTTCATCCTCATATTTTCCATATCTGCGAATCCTCCCTCTATGCAGTCCAATCTTTTTCTATATATTGTATTTCAGATAGTGAATCTCTTCTCTTCCTTTTCCATCCCCATTTTGTGTCCCTCTCAGACCTTTCTCAGCCCCAGGCTTTTCCTTGCCTCAGCATTACGGGGAAAACTCTGCCTACCAATCTCTCTGATTATATTGAGCTGCACTTCAGGATACAGACCTGAGCTTTAGCATTACTTGCTGCCTTTTGCTTGTGCTGAAGAACCAAGACAAATGAGACAATAGAGCTGAACCCTGGATGTTGAGAAAGGCATTGCAGAAAATGTCAGGGCTACAGAATCTTAGTGCAATGTAATAACCCGGAGCAAATCAAACCAAGTAAGGACAGGGCAGTTTATGAATCAGCAAAACATCCAACTAGTACTGCAAATCCACAGCAAAACTAGCAGTTTACTAGAATTATGTCAACTGTCAAAGATGAATGTTTTAAATAAAACTCTAGCCAAAGCATGCCAGGGATTCCTCTTAAAAATCAAGGTTGTCACAATGTTTCTGTAACCTCTGTCTCTACTAATAAAGCTACTTGTGGCTTCTTATCACTTGCACTCACCAGAGGAAGAGTGAAGACAGTGTTAAACATGCCATGGTGTTGCTGCTGCAAAGACTGACAGCATCAGTCTTGTGTGCCTCACGTTCTGTGTTCCAAAAAAAAGCTCTGCCATGGACGTGGGTTTTACTTAAAACATCATCTCTTTTCAATGTTTGTTAACTAAATTTTTTAGTTTCAAAGAAAACATGCTCAAATTTTACAACTTCCCCTCATTTCCACAGTTCAGCCACTCCTTTCAGACAAAGAACTTTATTCATAAGGAAGAGAACACAGTTAGTAAATGTCAGTGCTAAAGAAAACTCATTGGCTTTGAGAACTGTCTCATTCTGTATCCCATTTCTTAAAACATTACCAAAGTAACCCTGTACAGTTAACCCATCTGATAAAAATAATGCTGCCATAGAAACATCTGATTTTCTTTAGGCAGACTTCCTTTAGATCATATCTGCTCGAGATGAATTTGGAATGGAAATTTTCACAAAGCAGGGCATGGAAACCATCAGCCTTTTTTCTTGGTCTCCACCTTTTCATTGTACTTGACTTCAGTTAGTTACACATAAACAGTTTCACTGTACTTTCTAATTAGTATAATTAGCGCCATAATTTTGATGCCAAGATTTCAAAGAAAAACTAGACTCAAACTGAAAAACCTGTACTTTTTCATGTATTAAGATAGACACTCAAATGCATTAGTTACTACTGAACACTGAATAATTGTATTTGCATTACATATTCCATTTGAATTTTTAAAAACGGGAATACATCAGCACATTTACCATATTGTATTCAAGAAACCATTATCTACAGTTTGAAATAATAGAGAGGACTCTGGATCTCTGTGTATAATTTGCCAATGTATTCTGCATTTTTCTAAAAGCTTGCAAAAAGAAAGCCTTTCAAAATCAGAGATTTAAAGGAGAATAGCATTTCACTCATAAATGCAGGAAAAAGAAAGGAATTTTTAATTTTTAGAGGAAGCACTCCAGAATCTGATAGTTCATATGTTTACTTATATTTTAATTGTATGTTTCTCCAAATGTGCCAGATATATAAGGATATGTGCATTGTTATATTCATATCTATTTACCATATATCCACTGGTAAAAGCAATACAGTATTGCACACAAGCACATTATTGAATGTTAAAAGTAAACAAAACTGCTGGTCAGTATTCCTAGTTTTGGTCATGGTATTTAAGGTTACACTGACTCGATGCTTGTCAATGTATTTCCTACATTTAAAACATAAATTGGTTTTTAAAGTCAAAATTTTTTTCTATGCAGACAAGTGTTTTCACATTGATAATGAGAAATATGCAATTATTGCTCAAAACATATATAATTTACAGTTTTATGACTGGACGTGGTTGAAAGAAGCCTACACATTTCTTGAACAAAGTCCCTACTAGTGTTATTTAGGTGAGGTTCAAATTGTAGTCACTGCTGCTCACTGCTGTGTTCGTGTGGTTTTCTACTATGGCATATTCTTTCTATCACGTAATATTTGTTTTTTTGACAGACCACTGTAACTTAATTAGAACATAGGATAGATTTAACCTTATTGCCAAGAGATACGTGAACTCCTTGCACTGCATGACACGCAAGAGGGAAGCACATACAGTGGAACATAATAATGGACAACATTAAATGCTTCCTTTACTTAGACATTTTAATTACCATTTTCTAATTAAGATCCATAGGTTGGTGTATATATACATGTACCCACAAATACACATACCACCAGTTCTCCCTCGTAAGCAGGTTTTGGATTAAATGAAGTAAAAGAACCTAAGTCAGAAATACTTCAAAGTTTGAACAGCCTTCAGACTTTGATCTTGGTTGTGACTGTTACTATCAGTGCAGAATCAGTGCTGGTGAATCCATCACTTGCTGTTTGCTCCTTCACAAGGACCCTTGCTTGCTTATCCCAGTCCCACTCCCCAAACATAAGGCACCTGCTTATTCACCATAAAGGTAAATACTGTCATATGATTACTGACCTGTATGCTTAGTTACCTATTTCTGCATTCATATTATTAACTAATAATAGTAATAAATATTAATAGTAATAAAAGTTTCTAGCCTACAAAATATTAGTCATTATTTAGGTGGCCAGTACGTATCATGATGACATTAGTTTCACTGTTTTGTCATGATCCTCTACTTTATAGACACAGATCTAGAGAATCTCTTCTGAATTTACTCCCTTAGTCTGGTGGGGCCCTCAGATCCATATGGGAAGGCTTGAAAGCGATATGATAAACAGGAAAATGTCATTACTGCAAGAGTCAAGCCTAAGCTAAAAATTGGAATCCTAAGCGTTGCTCAAGTATGGGCTTTGTGCTTGGCATTTCTCCAGCACTGGACAGTTATGCCCATGTTTAGCATTTTGCTTACATTCATCTTGTACTTAAGTTATATCAATGCCATCTCATTGCAAATTGTCTATATAAGAGAGAAGCCATTCAAATGCATTGTATATCCATATATGAATTTCCAAATTGGTTAAGAAAATCATGTCACATTAAATAGCATAAAGGGACAGAAGGTTCAAGTGGGAGGCTTCGGCAGTTCGAGCAGACATCCTTAAATCAACAACATAAATTTTAATATAGTAATTGTATTACACCAAATGTACGTGTTAACAGGATGCTGCTTGCAGACTATTTACAGAGAATGCAAGAGAGAAGCAAAATAATACTAATACATTCTTTTTTTTTTTTTTTTAACATCTTTGTTTTTTAAATCTTCTGCAAACAATCCAGTCCAAACAAATCTTTGGTTTTATAATCTACTTCATTTCTAAAACCCCTACTGGGTTAGACTTTCCAATTAAAATATGATTCTTTATGCTTGTTTCATAGAAAATGTTTACTCAGACATTGTGCAGTGTTTTCTTCAATATACGACTTTAGCATTGCAAGAAATCAACATTTCTAGAGTCTTGTTTAAGCTCATTTCTATTAACAATTCATAGATAATTATCTGTTACTTTATCGTATGAGACAGTGCCACTAACACATTTTGTAACATTCTTTGGGGATGCTGGGGATGTAAGCAGACTAAAGATTGCCAAGATTTTCCCAGATTTTTTTTTTTTTTCTATAGGACTGTGACAAGAAGAACAGAATTTGGAAATTCCCTAATTTTTACATAGCATTACAAGAAATCCCAAGACCACCTGTTCACCTAGTCTTGGTGCTGTTACCATTCCACCAGCCAAAAAGCAATGGCTACCAGGACAAATTCTACAGTACACTGGAAGCACACAAGTAAAACAAAACAGCTGGGGCCAAGAGTTCACTATTGGTCCCATATGTGCTTTGCAGGGGGTAGTTCACACTCACCCTGGGCACTGAGCATCTTTTGATGGTTGAAGTGTAGCAGGCAGGCTCTTGGAGTGTGCATCTGCCACTTTTGTTTTGTCCAAAAGAAGGTCCTTCTCAAGCTCCGAGGCTGTTCCACAACTGAACCAACTTATTCTTAGGTAGAAATGGGTCAGGAGATTACTTTTGTGTAGATGCATTCCAAACCCACTGCCCAATGCCTGCATGGCATGCCAGTGTTTTTCATAGTTCACTGGAGTTCTCAACACCTTGGAATAGCATCTGGTTTTAACATAGATGAGAATCTGGAAAAATATAGTAGGGAATACATGAAAATAACTTGCTCCAAGCAGTGTTAGTGAACAGTCAGTGAGAACTGCTCAATGCACATTGATTGTCAAACACCTTCTGATCACACCCCACTCCCTCTCCCTTTCTCTTCTCTTCTCTTTGTCTCTCTCTCCCCCAAGTCAGTAAAATCATATAAGAGAGATTATGGTATCTAAGTAACCATCTCGAAGTTATAAAACCACAATTATATAAAAACTGCTTTAATTTTAATAAGTAGGTAAAGAGATTTGTTATTATGCTAACCACTCAGATTGGGTATATATACAGTATATACAAACACCAGTAGATGTTCAAAATTGATTGTTTACCTTAACATTAAAACAGATAATATAAAAGAAAGGTAATTGTTATTTCATTCTAGCACCTTTGCAAGTCTCCATTTAAATTATTTTCTCAGGTTACTCAGCTTTATACATGGTTTTGTAAGTGTATATATATACTGAGTTAGTATAGAGTGACACTAATTGAGATCACTATGGAAATTAACATTACATATTGATAAATGCCAGGATGCTATTGAGCTTCAATAATCCTCATAGGTGCAGCCATGAAAACTGATGCTATTTCTGGATTGCAGTGTTTTCTTCTAACAGTTTAAATGGAAAACATCTGATCTAGAATTTTTTGCAGTGGATAAAAGAAGCCTACATGGTAAAGGATCTGACATATTTGTAAACCAGCAATTATGGCATATATCCAGCAATTTGAAATATTTCTGAATTGTTCAGCACATCCCCAAATTGTTCATGTAATGAAAGCACATGAAAATGTTATTATCATTGTTTCTAGTTGTCTTTCATTTCCCACTGGAAACTTTTTTTGTCAACTTAATACATTTTTGTTTGTTTTCAGCTCTAGCTTTATTTGGTTTCGGTCCTGGAATGAAAATGAGCTAATGACAGCTTTTCTCAGTCTGCAGAAGCTTCCTCTGTCTAGTAAAAGCAGATTAGTTGCTCAGTGCATTATCTCAGACAGAGATTGGGGGTTGCTGCCTTATTTATTTATATTTATTTTAGAGGAGGGAGATCCACAATGCATCTGTGTAGGACATGTCATCTACACTGTCTGAACACTATTAATGGGCACTTCATATCTTAAAAACAAACACAAGGGACTCTTCACTGATAGGTTATTTTTATTTTTTTTTTCCCAAATTAAAAGAAGAAATGCAACAGAAATCTGAAGAAACTCTTAAATGCTCAACATACCTATCTATAGTGTTTTCTAGAGCTGAGAGTAGAAGTGACTCAGGGAGTAGGAGTGATAGTTGTATTATTTTATCTTTGGATTTTCAGTCTGAAGCTAGTCAGGTTGGTGACAAATATTAACAGAAGTATGACTTAACAGCTTGGAATAGGACACAAAAGGACAGTCACAATCCCCCCTACCCCACGCCCTAAATGTTGCTTTATAGATGATTTGTGCCATGCTGGAAGCAGAGAAGAGCTGTAGCCCCACTAAAATTGCCCTAAGATGACTTTCCTGCCTAATCCTTGAGTAGTGGAGAGTTGTTTTATTCTCTGCAGCACAGCCACTACAGGAAGGGACAAGTGGGGATGGCTGCAGTGTCTCCATCATCAGCTGCTGCCAAAACAGCACCTTGGGAACACAGACAGTCTCTCAGAAAATGGAGTGGGTTCTCAGGATGCACTGATCCACAGGGGACCAGGCTGGCACATACTCCAAAGAAGTGGTAAATAGGGGAGGTTTACCTCAAAAGCAAATCAGCTAGCACAAAGAATTTTGGTGACAGTGCCCAAACAAAAGCTCATAAAGAGTTAAAATATGACAACTGTCACAACAACAGAAAGCATTGTTATAATACGAGATCGTCTCACTAATTTGGCATGGCTTTCCTGAGGATGAGCAGGCATTTTGGTTCTCAGTTTTTCATTTTGTTCGCCTGATATCAACCTGAACATCTAGGCGGCAGTGCTTTAAAACACGAACCTTGTAGGAGAATATCAAGCTGTGTGCAAACATACTGGAGATAGATTTGCCAATGCAACATATTGTCTCTGGTACAATCACTCAATTACCAATAAAACCTCTGCAAACAAACGTGTCTTCAGTTTAAACAAGAATATAATAATACGTGTACTTTGAAACTGCAGAGTCTACATAGGCTGAATAAATCATTAGCCCACAGAAAAGAAAAGGATTATGCTAACTCCAAACTTAATGATAAAATCAGTTTTTAAAGATACCCTAATCAAAGGACAGAAGAAAGTGTGGACAAAATCAGATTATTTTGATCACCAATAATTTATTCTGGGCTTGTACACCCTTCACAGCCCAAAGAGAACTCATCCATGACCGAGCCTCCTGCGTATTATTGCAGTACAGGCAACTGAAGAAAATACAAAGTTATTAAAAGCCATCTGAACAATTCATATCCATAGTTGATACACAGGGAAAAGCAGGTATGTTTAAAGTGAAAATAAATTCATAAGTACAACAGAAAGACACGTGCCTTTCTCACAAAAATTCACAGACATACTGCTGACATTGATAAGTGTTTTGAGGAAGGGGAAGAGGTTCACTTTCCATTCACTTTCCATTATTCAGTTAAAGATCACTGTCGAAGGAACTATATTTCGAGGGCTATAAGTCTATGTAATGTCAACCTCAAACTCTTTAAAAATATTCTAGAGTTGCTATAAAAAGATATTGAGTAATAAAAATTAAACTCCATAAACACTTTTGGCTGTCACTTACAGTTTTTACTATTTAGATTTTAATTTCTTCATTGTATCAGGCCCATTCTCTCAGTGCACTTACATGCTACACAGACAATGGCTATGTAAATTTCCTTATTTTCCTGCCACAAGAATATCTTGACATTTGCGTTTTTCCATTTAATAGCCTGAAACTTCAGCAACTGAAAAGTTTACAGCATACAAAGGGGAAAACTCTGAGCATAATCCATTTTTATAGTAACTAGTTCTTGGCATGTTCATGGTTTTGAAAAACAAAATGATTTGGTCTTGCTTCACAGCTCCAGACGAAAAGAAACTGCTTTCATATATTTCCCAGATTTACAGGAATAAGAGTTGCTAATATTGAATACAGAATTTAACTGTGCAAAGTGTACAGAACAACTGAAAACACACCTAGAAAGAAAACTAACAGTTCAGACTTGCAGTTGTACTTACTTATGTTTAACATTTTCTTCTTTTTTCTATAACTCTTCTCCCTCAGTTTTCTTGTGGATCTCAACATTTTCTTGATATTACCAGTAAGTTTCCTCTTTCTTCTTCTCTTTGTCCAAGATCCTTTTCCTCAGTAAAAACTATTTGTGGTACTCTATCAGTCTTGAAACAGTTTGAGTCTTTTCTCTTTACTTGTTTTAAACTATTTGTCCTCTTATTTTATGTCATAACAGTGAAAAGAAATTGAAAGTGGAAAAAAAAAATTTTCATAATTCTCCAGTTGAAGCTAAAGGGAAAAGAGGGAGAGTATTCTAGATGTCAATTGTGAAAATTACCTTGTCTCTGTGATCAGACAGACCTCGGATTTATTGAACTACAGGGCACACTACAAGGTCTATTTAGTTTCCCACATTTGTTTCACAGCACTGAACAGAGGGAACTGAACGATTTGAGCATGGTTATTGATTAATATTGTTTATTGCATATATTGTTCCAGGCACTTCAGGAAAAATATAGGTATGTTTAAAAGAAAATAAGTACATAAATAAGATGGCACGCTGGACTCCCCCTCTCTTTCTCTCCCACAGCATCTGTATGTATTAGCCCAGCTCTGAAAAGCCTCCTGGACAATCCATAATGATAGCAGGCACTTAGGAAAAAGTATAGGTATATTTAAAAGTAAAACATATACATAAATAAGATAGCAAGGCAGGCTACACGCACATGTCAGCAGAGATATGAAAGCTGTCTGAAGAATTCCGTCAGTAGTAAATGTGCCACAGGGTAACTGCGTGAACACACAAATGAGATGGACCAAAATAATTCCTTCCCTGAGCACTACCCTGCAAGAGCATGACTTAGTGATACAAAGGACATGCACAGGACAACAGGGAATGTGAAAGCTCTGCCTGGAGGAGCACTGGCTGCTATATGAATAAGATTTTGGGTGGTTTTTTTGAGTATTAAATCATATGTGAAATGTTAAGGAAAACTCAAAATTCAGTATTTCAGACTCACCCTTAAAAGTTCTGTACTTAAAAGTACAGAATTCTATCATGTTTTCATAGTTTTTTTCAGTCTAATTCATGGTAAGAGAAGAATTTTCTCCTTAAACACTACTTTCTGAAGTGACCTGTGTCATTAATGTATTCTCGGCCTTAGTTTGGCTGTTACTAATTATTAAAAACATTTTCTAAGTGGTTTTGCCTAATCACAGAAAGGCTGTAAGCCTCTACTAAGACTGCCCAAACAGAGAGTGAGTCTGCAACAGTCACTGTTCCTCAATTTACATGTTTCCCAGTTTCTCACTAGGGCCTTCGTGTAGACAAACCCTTCCTAGTGACTGAAACAGATTTTCTGCATCAAAAATGTCTCCTATTTGTGTTGTAATGAAGAGACTTCATCCTTCAGTGTCAAACTGTGTCACTACAAGACAAACAGAAAACGCTTTAATCTCAAACTATGTCTACACAATGTACTGAAGGTGTGATGACAGTACAGACATCCATTCTAGTTTGAATTTAGTTAGCATGGGTAATGTTAGGAGCCTGCATTTCTAAGCATAAACTTGTCGAAACTGAGTGGAACACATCCTTTGGCTGCTAAGAAACTAAAAGGAGCAAATCTTTGGGGCTAACAGATTTGGGGTTCACATACTCTCATTTTATAGTCTGCAGGTCAAAGGACTGATAAGCAATGCTAGTACTGGACAGCAGATTTCCAGTTCACATTATATACATTTGTATTGATAATATATTGTGTTTTAATATTAACATCTTTCAGGCAGAAGGCTTGTACTGTCAAATTCTGTTATGCTGGCAAAGTCATACATTTGAAATATATGTCTTCATAAACTATTGAGATTCTCTTGTTTCTCTTGTTTACTCACCCTATTTCTGGTACTATTATGTGGACAGTGAGATTTTCAACCAATTAATCCACTATCTTCCTTTTTATCTCATTTGACCTTACAATGAATAACCCAGTCTTTTCCCAGTTTATATCTTCATCCAGATTTTATATCTGCTTATAATTACTTGGGACTTTTTGTTTCTACATCTGTGCAGGCTTGATGCTAACAAAGCTTTCTGATTTATTCCAGCATGCCTTTTTTTTGGTCAAAAAACCCCTGTCTTTGGAATATAAAATATTCCTGTCAACAAGTGGCAAACATTCAGTGAGAGATTTTGAAAAAAAAAAGGATCTCTTAGAACACTTGAGATGTTACCTCATGTCAGAGTTTCAGAAGTTTGTAACAGTTGTACATTTGTACATGGCCCCTTCTTCTGTGACATAATCAAATACTAAGAAAAAAAAAAAAAGACTAAATATTACAAATACAACTTGAAGATGTTGAAATTTCTAAACAAAATCTGAACATTTGTAAAAAAATTTCAAGTAAGATGCTACATTGATTTTTCCCCTGTACTCAGCACTGGTGAGGCCACACCTGGAGTGCTGTGTCCAGTTCTGGGCCCCTCAGCTCAGGAGGGATATTGAGGTGCTGGAGCAGGTCCAGAGGAGAGCAACGAGGCTGGTGAAGGGACTTGAGCACAAGCCCCATGAGGAGAGGCTGAGGGAGCTGGGGTTGTTTAGCCTGGAGAAGAGAAGGCTCAGGGGAGACCTCATCGCTCTCTGCAACTCCCTGAGAGGAGGGGGTAGCCAGGTGGGGGTTGGTCTCTTCTCCCAGGAACCAGCAGGAAGACAAGAGGGCTCGGCCTTAAGCTGTGCCAGGGGAGGTTTAGGTTGGATATTAGAAAGAAATTCTTTACAGAGAGAGAGATCAGGCATTGGAATGGGCTGCCCAGGGAAGTGGTGGATTCTCTGTCCCTGGAGTTTTCAATATGAGGCTGGACGTGGCACTGAGTGCCATGGTCTGGTAACCGCGGTGGTGTTGGATCAAGGGTTGGACTTGATGATCTCCGAGGTCCTTTCCAACCCGGCCAACTCTTTGATTCTATGGAGGAAACTGTTCCTGATTGTAGACAGGATGAGATTTACTGTTATTATGAATCAGAATAGAAACATCTTGAAAGATCATCCTTTCTGGTAAAATGGAAAATCAAATTTTTGAGCACAGCTATTAATTCTTGTGCTAAGTGTGGCCTGTATGACATGAAAAAGAGTCAGGTTCAGCCGCCACAGGAGCTGGAAGCTCCACTTGTTTGATAATGAAGAAACAAGTAGATGTTCTCTTTTGTTACAGTTCTAATTCACAGACTGTTCAATCTAACAGAATACTAATTACCTTAAGTGGATTTCACAGTTGACAGAGACCTTTGTAGGGAAGACAAGCTTGACAAAGGCAATTGAAACTTAGCTAATGAAGAATACTAGATCCACCTTTGAGGAATGTTAAGTGCGTGCTTTGCTTTTTATGAAAGGTACCTCTTTTATATGTAAAGTAACCATAGAAATGTCAACATTTCATTTTTAGACACCGTGCTAAGTTCTGCAGAGGGTTATCAAATTACCTTTAGGTTTTCCTTTCCCATAATTATATTTATTCATAGAGCATTTCCTTGCAGTGGAGCTCTGTGAACCAATCCTGAAAAAGGCACACTTAATGTTTGCTTAACATAGCTTAATCAAACCAGTCTTCATATTGACAATCATGGTATGGCAGAAATTTTTCCTTGCAAATGAGGGCTATGCAGGTGTGTGTCTAATTATTCCACAGTTGCTTGAAACACACCAAAGTGCAGGTGAGAGGCAGCACTGTAAAAATGTTCTTTTGGGATCACACTACCTCAGGTAGCTCCAAATATGCAAATAACTACTGCCTTTGGTGCTACTCAAGAGCTAATCCAGCTCAGCATTAGTAGGGATTTGGAATGCTTTAAAAGCTACTGAGGAAGATGGACAAAGCCTTCTTGTGTGGTTGGCTGGGGTTCTGTTTGTTCAGTCAGGATCAAAACCATACAATGCAAAAGCTTTAAGGTTAACTCACTCCTTCTCATGCTCAAAGTTGCTTCCTCGGTTCAGAAGATCTGATGATACTTCGGCGTTCTAACATACTACAGGGTACACTGATATGACCCTATGCTATTGGAAGTATTTTATGGTTCATCTGGATTTTTCAGGGAATTAAGTGTTTGGGTTTCAGCACCAGTAAGATGTTTTTTACGCAAATAAATTAAAGTTGTTCAGGTAGTACAGAGTTTCAAAGGTCTTTTAAAGCCAGAAAACAGTTTATTTTCTAGTTCTTCCAGGTTTTACTGAAGAAGCCAATCAGAGAAAGATTCCTTTGAAAATGATCTAGCTTAAAGTCTTTGCTCTCTCTTTTCTGAACCATGTCCTACATGATAGTTTCAATTATTTATTACAAGGCAATGGTAAAAAAGTGTTAATTAGCAAAGATGAAAAAGACCGACTCAATGGGAGCTCCTGTAAAGGAACTCTTATTTCTAATGCCTGAGGTGACCACTAATTTACAGCTTTTGATAACTTGCATGCATGGTTCACAGAATAAATCAGTCTTGGCAAAAAAATACTGTACACCTCATTCACTGTGGTTAATGAAGAAGGTCTAGCTTTTCCTGTTGTTTTGTTTTTATTTTTTTAGTTCAGGCAATTTAGTTTTGGTTTAACTTGACAATGTTAGAAATTAAAATATGCAAAGAGAGAAAATACGACACTGGCACTGCAAGATTTTCTCCTTTCAGCTGAAGTGTCCATATCCAGCCCAAGTGGGCAGCTCTAAATATAATCAAGCTTTTTTTTTTTTTTTCCTTTCTGTGGCAATGGCAGCTAGTCTTTTGCATCTTATGAAAATCTCTTCTAAAAAACTCAAAAATACTAATATCCCAAGATCTTTACACTTTTTATGTCTTAGTGGAAATAAGAGGAAAAATAACATACAAGACTAGATGATTATGCTCAAAATGGGAATCATACAAAAGACTGAAACTAAACTCATATACCCTAAACATAATGCATCAGAATTACCTTCATATTATGTTTTATGTTTTAATAGCTAGACCTACACAACAGTGTGAAATACATTCCTTAGTAAAATTAAGTATTTTAATTAATTAGAATACTCAAAGAAGGTAAATAAAGCAGTGGTCAGAAGTCTAGTTCAACCTTTTTCTCACCTGTAATCTCCAGTGGAGATATCAGCTTGTTTCTTGGAAGATACTACACAGGAATTCATATTTATCACTGCTTGTTGTAACTGGATTTTATGTAGATGTGACTGACATGTGACTTGCATGTGAAGGATTCTGTCTCTCCCTTCCTGCCCTTCTTTTTTTTCCAACTGTCCTAGTCATTATCATCCCCCCCCCAAAAAAAACAACAACAACAACAACA
>VXAY01001848.1:630126-699992 GCA_013399855.1 Oxyruncus cristatus
AAAAAAAAAAAAAAAAACCAAAAAAACCCCCTCAATCTTCTAATGTTGTTCATCCATTTTGGCATTTAACATAGCTCGGTCAAGAGAACAATGCAAAATTTTTAGAGTGTCCGCTATGGGAGACCAGGGGTTCCAAGGAGCTGAGCCGAGCTCAACCTCACTAGCAGCAAACCCTTCACGGAAGGCAGAAGTCTTGAATGCTGAGTAATTTTTTTCTTTATTTCAGGTCACTGGTTTGGTGTTCAGCTGGTAGAAACTACTGGAATATTTTTTTCCCAATGATATCTGAAAATAAAAATGTTTCGACCAAGTGCCTGTTCCATCAGTGCTAACCCAGAATCCAGACTGTTCCATCTACTCTTTCCCAGTTCTGCTGCCTTTGCTTACCCTATTCTTCATGTTGTTTCCCAGCATCACAGCCATGCAGGACCAATTCCTCAAACTTCCAAGCAGATGAATTCACATGAAAAACTCACTCTTTTTTTAATTCTTTATGTTTAGATCTTTCAAGCCTTTCAGATCTTCCTCAATTAACACCTCTCCACTTAGCCTATTTTCCTTGTTTATTTGTTCATTTTGTTGTTGTTTTCTTTATTAATGAAATATTAATTGACAGTCTGTGATGTTTCTCATGCTTCAAGATTTTTTTCATCTCCCGACGAGCCTTGCTAAACATAAAATGAGAACAATGAACAAAGTCATTGCGAAAGTTAAAGTAAAAAGAACTATAAAATTGTAAAGTCCAGAATCAACAGCAACAGATAAAAGATTAACATGATGCTGCTGTTGTGAGGAGTTCATTATCACCATGTTCCTAGTCAGTAAAAAGGTGTGAAAGGAGAGGAAGTTTTCAGAAATTTAGAGTGTGATATGAAAATAAATGAGATAATCACAGTCTTTCTTAAATTGCTATGGGCTTCAGGACATTTAAAATCCAGAAACAACTAAACATCAAATACTTCAAAACTAACTGATACAATTCTACTCTATAGATAGAAAGGTGTATTTACTGGTCTGAGTCTCTGAGGTGCATATTCTCACCCAGAGAAGAGTTTTTGGAGCTCAGGTCTTTGAAAAGTATTACTTGATTTTACTGTTTTAATGACATAAAGTTATCAACAATTCAATAACTGTCATCCTTTTCTTCCGAAATGTATAGATTTTTAGCATTCCACAAAATATTTTGGATATTTAGCATCACTTACAGTACAAAGAGTTTTACAAAGGGTGATTCTCCCCATTATCTTTTAGAGACTTCCAGCCTTAATTTATTATCCTTTATTACACTCTGTGCACTGATCAGAGGGCCCAGAAGACCCTGTAAGAGGAGATGTCTAATTCTTAAACACCTGAATTTTATGCATTACCATATGGAATGGTATTACCTGTGGAAATTCAAGCCTCCTTAAATTCACATTTTCTGTTTAAAACCAAAAAAGGATATGCTTTTTTTTTTGCATGTTTGCATGTTTTCCATGCAAAGTCTTTACCAAACAGGGAAAGGACCAGCAGGTGATTTTCAAAGGCTGTGCTCTAATATTTCTATCAGCCAGGGCCAGTGCCAACATCAAGCAGCACAAAATAACTTGAAAGTACAAACAGAGAGCAAAGGGTATCATCTGCTGGTGTTGAGGAGGGAGCATTTTTTTATACTGATTCTTTTCTCTTTGATTTTCTGATGGCATATAAAATGTGGTCATTCAGTTTTAGATATTGGTTCTGGGAGTAGGTTTAACCAATCAGGAAATTAGAGTTCCTATCATGCAGCTTCTCTAGTGAATCACAGAAGGGAGTGAAACAAAGCAAAAGGGGATTTATTAAAGATAAAATTTAATTAAAAGCACAGAATATGAAATATAATAAATATTAAAATAAAGAAATGCCTTCTGGGGCAGGTAGTGACATGAACATGGGATTAGTTTTAATAAGGTGAGTAACCCTTCAGTAATTTGAGTATTGGGGTCAGAGTCTAGCCTAAGCATTTGAATATTTTCCTGGTTTCAGATTATTCTTTTCACAGATATGAAACAGTCAGCTTTTTTCTCTTCTAGGTGCACATCATTTTGAAAATTCTTTGGTTAACAAAAAAGAAGCAAGAATTGAAAGCTACTAGTTTGTGTTTTATAAAGATGGGGAGAAAAGCCTCTTTGGTTCTAATTAAATTCTTCAAGTTTTAGTTGAAATACCAGAAGTACCATTGGTGTACCAGAAGACATAAAAAACTCAGTTAACTCAGGTTCACATACAAAATTGGATGACAAGTAAAACTAAAACGCAAGACATATTATGCAGATTTTTTTGTGACTGGCAGTTAAAGATTTACATAAAATTAAAATAACCTTTAAAATTAGGACAACCGGGTCACTCTAATGTGATCTGAATTACTGACCTAATGATATTCTTAACCTTCCATGTCTTCCAGGCACTGCCACTGAAAATTTAAAGCTGAGCAAGAAAACTTAAGTTGGAAGAGCTACCCTGAGAAAATCGCTCCATACTTCCCTATTAGTGGTACATCTAAAGGCAAAATACAGCTCTTAAGTAGATAATCAAAGCCAGAAATGCCTAAAGCCAAAAATAAACAAAACAGCCATTATGTCCTATGACTCTTCCTTCTGCATTTCAGAACAGTGTGGGGTGGGCAGAGGTTTACCCATACAGAGATTTAATTTTGGTGCATATTCTTAATATACTATAAAGAACAATAGCTGTAATGAAATTAGCAAATAATACTTAATTGATTTTCTGAAAAGCATAGTCAGGATCCATCTGCAAGAAAGGTAATTTTATGCTGTCCTACGGGTGAAAACAACCCCAAAACTGGATTAAATGGCCAGCTGAGGATACTGACCCCATAACTGAAGACCTGAGTGGTAAACAACTATTTTAATTATCTCAATGAAAAGAGTGTCCGGGGGGAGAGGGGAGGAGTGACCAGAGTACGTGGTATTCTGGCAGTCTTGTAAAGACCCAGTCATCGCTTGAGACTATAAATTAGAGCAATCCTAAAGAATATATAATCTCTAGGACCTTATATTCTCATGTTTTTCATTTCAGACCTTCACAGGGATGGCAGAATGCAGACTGCTAGTTGTAAACAACCAGGTATGCAGACGTCCTTACTTTCAGGACAGGGATTTTAACTCTGTATTGTGAGGGTATCTCTGTGTCCTTTGTGAATCCCACATGTGGGAGGCTGTTATCACAGCCTTTTAATGATAAAAATGGTGACACATTTTTTTTTTTTAAATTTCCGTATGGTTGTTAGATTTGGTTTGTTTAAATTTATCATTAAGGAAATTACATATATTTATCTAGCAGCTTCTCTTGCCATTAGAAAATGCTTACAATCATATATACAGAGATATGCTTGTGACATGTATGCATCTATAGGTGCACATTTCTTAAGTAACTTGAGCCAGACACTTCAAACACAGGGCAGTGTTTGTAGTGGAGTGCTGGCTGTAGGCTACATGCTTCTCAATATTTTGTGCAATGGTTTGGAAGTAAGCACAAAATCACTGCTGATAAAATTCATGGCTGATGGAAAGATTGGTTGAGTGGTAAATAATTATAATCAGGCCTTGCATTCATCCTAGAACGATCTGAATTAGAATAGTTGTATTTATTTGACTTGTGCTGGGTTTGTCTGTGCTCTAAGGCAGCCAGAAGCCTGCCAGCTCCAATTCCAAAGGCGCACAGATGCAGGCAGCCCAAGCAGTGTGCTTGAACTCTCAGCAGTGTTCATTAGCTCACTGAGCTACTCGCCGCTGCACAGCTCCTGTTTTGCTGCTGTCTGGGTTTGGAGTATTAGGAGAAAGCATTTGTGTCTTCCTTAAAATCCCTTCACCCTTGATACTCTGGGCTTATTACAGTAAAATCAGTTTTAAAAGAAGAAAATGCAATTCTTTTCCTCTAATGAAAAGGAATTGGAGTTCTTACCTATAGCACAGGGGACTAACATAAGGTTTCCAAGGATGGACATCTATTTGTGGGGATTAGATTGGATAAACAAACTTAGGTATGGACAAAATTTAATTAAAATAAAGCTATCTTACAGTCTTCTAAACTCAGAAATAATGGACAGGAGCAGTTAGGTGGTATTAATCCTTTTAGGTGGCACTGATGGTACCAATGCTCAAATGTTTTATCCTGGTCTCATGTTCTTATTAAAACAGAAAAACTTAATAATTATGAAAATGAGAAATCACAAATACTAGACAAAATTTTTATAGGGAAAAAAAAACAAACACCCTATGTCAGTCCCTTTTGTGTTTTCAGAAAAAGCATGGGGCAAAACCTGATTATAGAATTATATGTGAAAGACAAGAAAATATTGAATTCTGAAAGTTTCTTTCTTATTTCTTGGAGAAAGGTCTATCAAACACCTGAGTACCACTCAAACAAAAGTATGATTGCCTCATTGGGGGGGGACTAGCTGAGGTGATTTTAACCTAATGACTTCAGACTGGGGTGTTGGAGGCTGTAAGGATATCCTGTGTATGTATATATTTGTAAGAAGTAAAGATTAACTATGATACAAATGAATATAGAGACCTCTGTTTCTTCAGGCTGGAGACCTGGGAGTAGATGAAAAGCAATACCTTTGGTGTTGAAGGATTCAAACTAAATTATCTTATGCTCCCTCCTTCCTTTAATGTTCATGAATCTATATATCCTTGCGCTTCAAGAGCATATTAATGCATCATTTACAACTAGAAGCATTTTTATGTTTTAATAACCCATTTGTCCTGAATATGTTGCATGACCACGTGAATTTGTATGATATATTAGAAGTACTGCAGCAATATCACGTCTCCCAGATGTAAAATTGCAACATGCATTTGCATAAGCACTTTAGCTATGGAACACAGTACATTTTCTTCTCTTATCAGTACAGATTTGCAGAATTCACTTATATACAGGTCTGTAGAGAATAAAAGAGTACATCAGGTTCCATAAAAGTTACGCTTAATGACTATTTTGATTGCTGTGGTTTTCACCCTAAATTGTAGGTTTAAGTGCTCAATGTATTTCTTTCAAACCTATCACTGGAGAATTTTATCTAAAGTTATGCAATATCCAAGTAATCAAACTGGCAGGATTTTACTTTTCATCTCTTCATCCTGAATATAACTGGTTTGATATTAGCCTGTTAGCACTGCTATTTTTTCATTACTGTTTGTTAATTGTTTTTTTTTATCTGGATTATGAGTAAATATTTCTGTAGTCCCATATAAAAGAGAATCTAAAAGCAAAACTGGAAAGAACAGACTTTCTCATAGGTCTGTGTAGAAATAGAACTATGTTGATAAATAAAAGTAATGGACTAAAGAGAAAATTAAATTTTTAATTAAAAAAAATTGTGTTGGCTTTGCTTAGCCTAAGGGGAAATGTCAAAATATCTGATATATAGAAAAAACCTGCCACTCACCCACTGAAAATCAGCTCTTTTGAAGGTGCTGCAGTTCAGGCACTCTTAAACTCGGGTATCTAAAGGAAAAAATAGCTTCATTTTTAAATATTTTCTATTACCTTAAAAAGTTCTTATTATTAGGGTCTGATGTGGACACACAATGTGATAAATATTTATAAGCCACTAAGAGAATAAATATCTAAAAAAATTAGTAAATGCACAGTTTCTGAGTGACTGAGTCCTGATGTTTCTCCCCAGGGTTCCATTCTAGATCTGTGTTCCTCATTCCTTCTACCTCACTAGCCCATTTTGACATTGACTGTTCCACAGTGATATTTGAATGGAGTTTTTGCCCAAGAACCGTAAGTTCAGACACTATATATTCATTTTTAGAACAATCTGTGACCACAAAAGACGTATGAAAAACTGTTTTTTGTTTCGATTTTGGCTGTGCAGTACAAAGGTTGGTCACCTTGGAAGTTTCATGCCACATTTCTGTCTTCCATTTTCCCTGTTTCCTGAATGCTTCTTACGATACCCTTCTTCATAAAATATTCTATGAAGACTTTAAATGAAAGGTGAAATATGGAATTATTTAAATCAGGAGAAAGACTGAAAAGCCGCAGGGTAAAGCTGCCACTCAGAGGGAGCTTGGCAAGCTGGAAAATCCTTATGAAGCTCAATAAAGGAAAATGCAGAGTCTTGCACTTGGGACACAGTTTTCCTATGCAGTCTGGCTGCTGATGAGGTAGAGAGCCATTGGGTTATCTAGAGAGGTTGGAATATGCATCTGAGATTTTGAGTGGGCCAGGTCCTGAGCAACCTCATTCAACTCCAGAGTAGAATCAGGGTCGAAGTTGCTTTGAGTCAAATGCCAGATTAGACATCTCCAAAAGTCCCTTCTGGGGAAAAAAAAAAAAAAGAAAAAGAAAAAGAAAAAAACAAAAAAAAAACAACAGAAAAAAAAGAAANGAAAAACAACAGAAAAAAAAGAAAAAAAAAGAAAAACAAAAGAAAAACAAAAGAAAAAAAGAAAAACAAATAAAAAAAAAGAAAAAAAAACAAAAGAAAATAAGAAAAACAAAAGAAAAAAAACAAAAGAAAAAAGAAAAATAAAAAAAGAAAAACAAAAGAAAAACAAAAGAAAAAAAGAAAAACAAATAAAAAAAAAGAAAAAAAAACAAAAGAAAATAAGAAAAACAAAAGAAAAAAAACAAAAGAAAAAAGAAAAATAAAAAAAGAAAAACAAAAGAAAAACAAAAGAAAAAAAGAAAAACAAATAAAAAAAAAGAAAAAAAAACAAAAGAAAATAAGAAAAACAAAAGAAAAAAAACAAAAGAAAAAAGAAAAATAAAAAAAGAAAAACAAAAGAAAAACAAAAGAAAAAAAGAAAAACAAATAAAAAAAAAGAAAAAAAAACAAAAGAAAATAAGAAAAACAAAAGAAAAAAAACAAAAGAAAAAAGAAAAATAAAAAAAGAAAAACAAAAGAAAAACAAAAGAAAAAAAGAAAAACAAATAAAAAAAAAGAAAAAAAAACAAAAGAAAATAAGAAAAACAAAAGAAAAAAAACAAAAGAAAAAAGAAAAATAAAAAAAGAAAAACAAAAGAAAAACAAAAGAAAAAAAGAAAAACAAATAAAAAAAAAGAAAAAAAAACAAAAGAAAATAAGAAAAACAAAAGAAAAAAAACAAAAGAAAAAAGAAAAATAAAAAAAGAAAAACAAAAGAAAAACAAAAGAAAAAAAGAAAAACAAATAAAAAAAAAGAAAAAAAAACAAAAGAAAATAAGAAAAACAAAAGAAAAAAAACAAAAGAAAAAAGAAAAATAAAAAAAGAAAAACAAAAGAAAAACAAAAGAAAAAAAGAAAAACAAATAAAAAAAAAGAAAAAAAAACAAAAGAAAATAAGAAAAACAAAAGAAAAAAAACAAAAGAAAAAAGAAAAATAAAAAAAGAAAAACAAAAGAAAAACAAAAGAAAAAAAGAAAAACAAAAGAAAAACAAAAGAAAAAAAAAAGAAAAAAAAAAGTAAAACTGTCTCTATCTCAGCACAGTTTCTTTCAGTGTTGTACCTGAAAAAGCTACAGTGGCGCTCAGAATTTGAAAGTGCGCAATGGAGTCACACATTCTCCCTCTTATATTTTCTTAAAAAAAATATATGGTAATTTAGGGTGCAAATGGAAGTTGTTGTCTTCTCGTTTTATTGGCTTCTCATCTCTTAAAAATACAACTGAAAAAAATGTCTTTCTCCTATTATTAGATCTAAAATGCCAGGAGACTACACAGCAGGTTGCTCTCTCTCAACCATAAATTTTATCACTACTACTTCCCGAGTTCTCTACTAAAAATGGACAGCTTGTGAAATACTTCAACCTGTCTGGCTTCTGACAGGTCTTCCTACAAAACTCTGAGTTATCCAAGAACACTCTGTAGCTGTCATGACTATCACTCCACAAGCCTGACTTATAAAGAAAAATCCAATGGGAATCATAGAATAACAGCAACATTAGCCAAAGAGTCCATCTTTCTGTGGAGGAGCTCACAAGCAGAATTTACTTTTGTGCCATAACTCTGAATTTTGAAAGAATGCTGCTCCCAATTTTATATGAATGACCAGACCACTGCAACCACTAGAATACATACTTACATACCTACGTACATTTTTTGAGGGGAAATACTGGTAAAGATCAGACACTGTTTAAAAAACTAAAACATAGCAGAACCTTACTGCTAAGTCAGTTATTTAATTGGTATTGATAATAACATAAATTGAGCATATGGGATTTTTAATCTACTAGAAATAGTAATAATAATATTGATGATAGTGATGATGATTATTACTCTAATACTGTTCTATCTAACATTACACTAGATATGCTCTATGACTTGGACACCTTCACTATGGAAAACTCAGGTTACACAAGGAAATATTGAATTTGTGTCAAGAAAACTGCTTACATAGTAATACACTTATTGACTTAATAAAAAAATGCAAAATTACTGTGCTTTATAACACTTAGAAGATCATTAGACTTAGTATCTCTCTTCTGACATAATAACCCTTCTACAACCATGGTAATATAAAAATATTGGGGTTTGTTTTCTTTGGCTTTTTGTCTTTTAGTAAATATAAGGTTAAACAACAAAACTTTGGGGTTCGAAAAGCAGTTATATTGGGATTGTTGGATATGATTTTCAGACTACGAATCTTTAAATGTGTTCTAATATTTCTAAATTGCTGGAACCAGAGAAATCAAATGTACTTTTCTTCATGGCTTCCCTGCAGTTTTCTCCATCTGGTTTTCTCTAAGTACTCCAACTTCCATTAGGCTAAAGATTTTAAAATGCAGACTGCTTTTGTAGAGTTTCTGATGTGAAGTTTCTCCAGAGTCACATTAACAAAGATATGCGTAATGTGCTTTCAAAATACATAAACCTGGCATTACTTGAGAGAGTTTTCTTGCCAGTACATTAATTAGGAAAATGTTCCTTATTACTATGTATTTAAATTACCAGTGTTTAATTAGGTAGTATTGATGAATTAAGGATTGATTTCTCATATGAGTGTGTATTGGTCCAGGCTCTCACCCATTGTAGCCAAGTTTTCTCAGAATAAAAGCAGAGTGAGAAGGTGACCTTGGATCCTGGCAATGCTGGATGCCAGCTGATCCAATGGTTGAAGACCAGAGGAATACAAAAGTTATTCCTATTCATTTTAGTTGCCAAAAGCAGATTGAGACTGTCCAGGCAGACCTATCAACTTTATGGAGAAAGTTTTTTCCTTTTTAAGAGTTATTATGAAAGTTCTATGCCCTCAAAGTTCCTCCAGAAATCCTTTCGCTGCAGAGCTGTTGTGCTGGAAATGCCTTTGTTGCGAGCAGGATTAAGCAAGTGGTGGCGTAACCAGCATTGTGTCCATTGACTTCTTCACTAAAAGTGTGCTCCCTATTTTGAAGAGTTAACTCTAAGTCTACTGAACTAACGACACTTCCAACAAATGTTTGGACATGCACCTTTTGTTTATACAGGCAAGACAATCCGTATCTCTGATGTGAATTAGCAAAAACGGCACCACCAGGATTTCTGGAAATGATTTAAAAGATGCAGTAAAGAAATAGAGATACCAGAAAGTTCAGCAATCTTCTGATTCTTGTGTTTAAACCGCAGTGTATGGGGGAAACTGGCTACAGTACAGTAAGAGTAAAATCTACAGAACAAAGACAAAAGGTTCCGGTTTGTAAACTATGCTAAAGAACATACACTCAGACCACATTATTCTCTTGAGCTTCCCAATTCCCAGGGTTAGATTTTACTGTCTGTAACTTAAGCAATCATTGAAGGAATTCCTGCAATGTAACAGATCAGAGATCTAAACTCTCAATTCATAGTCACCCATTAAAAATTTCTGCCTCCATCAAATTTGTGCTTTAGATATGATTAAGAAATAAAGCTACAAAAAAACCCTCAGAAAATAGCCTGATATTCTAAAATTTATTGACAACAGGAAACCAAATACTGCAAAATGACACTCAAAGAGAGTCAAATGTTTGAGTTTGTGCTTTGGACATCTACGAATTTAGGATTTAAAGATGTTTAAGTTAAAAAAAAAAAATAAATAAAGTTAGTTTGTGCATACTTACACAGTGTGATTGATGTGCATGTAATGAATGCATCATGGAATGATTTTTAGCCCTAGCATCATCAGAAAAAAACCAAGAGCCTTTCATTTCCTGGTAAGAAGATAAAATTAGTTCCAACCAATAGTGACCTTTCCCTAGTTTAACTTCCCCAGAACCCTTTGTTACAATTTTTTAAAGAGGTGATAAATAATCACAGTATCAAATACAATGATTTCTATAATGCATCATCTTCTATACCAACAAAACAATAATCATTATAAAAGATTTGACTGCAGTGCTCTGTATTCCCATGGTGGAATGTAATGAATGAATAAATTGAATATTGGGTCTAAGTTGCAGCTTCTTCAAAAAAAAAAAAAAAAGAAGGGATGAGCATCTTGAAGAACTGAAAGAGCTGCATAATCAATGGCTCCTTTCTTATGTTGCATGTGATGAATGAAAAATAATAAAACAATAGATGTGTCTGATGTTAGAATTCAGGATCCATCACTTCACAGGTTCATAGTCATTATTTGATCTCCATAATTATACTGAAAATTTGAATTAAACTGAGAATAATTAAATAAGAAAATGAGCTGAACCTCATTTCAAAAGAGGACTTAGCTACAGTTTGAAAATATTTTTGCTCATATAACTTAAACATGTATGACAATGGAAATATGATTACATCAAAACTAGGAATTAATATTCAGATCCATTGTATTTAGATGTTATATCAGAGAATACAGAAATAGTTAAAAAGTGACAGGTGATGTCCCTTACTAAAAAAGAAAAAAAAAAAAAAAAAAAAAAGCCTTTTTTTTTATTTTTGAAGGACTCCGTTTCCCTGTTCAGTTCACTTCTGAGCAGTGAGAACAGTGGTACCAGCACAGCAGCATGTAGGCCAGGGAGAAAGTGGCTGGAGATAAGGACATTTAAGCCAGTATTGCCTTCAAAGAAATTCGTGTGGCACCCTTCTCCAGGGGAGAATTCAGTCCCTGGGAAGAGTCCGTGCTCCTCATCTAAATGAGGCAGCTGCTAAAAACCTGCCGTGCGTGGGCTGCACCGTGACCCCAGCGCCTGTGAAAGCACTCTGGCTGTGACCAATCTCACCCCTAATCTGATCCCTGAAAACCAAGCCTTAGAAGATGTATAAAGTACTTACTCACTTCTGAACATGCTTTCAAGCTATCCCTTGGAGCAGATGGAGTTTATTTTGTAATCTTTTTACAGCAGCTGAGTGACAAAAAATATGCTGCAGTGCAGTCCAGAGTCAGTGTTTCCCTTCAAATAATTTGAAATGTTATAAAAATTACTTTGTCTAATCGAGGCACCCTGTCCTGTCCAAAGGAAAAGGTTAATTTATTGTCAATGACATCTGATTGTATATTTGCTAATTTATTTTTCATTAATGGGTCAATTTGTTAGTCCCTAAGTCTCAGTGATAGCCTCAAGAACTCAGGACTAGAAAACCTTTGATTATCCTTTTACAGATTTATAAATGTTTTAGTGAAGCAAAGGTACAATGGAATATGATTTAGTTAAGTATTATAAAAAGAGTTAGTGAACACCTAATCTATCTTTGCACAATCTATTTTTGAGCAATTTTGAATAAGAATGAATTCCATAATTTCAGTCTGTTTGGAAATAATTTATGAACAGAATTAGGACAGACATTCTTGAATATGTTAACTATTCTAAGTTGTTTCCCCAGATTTAATAAATGCTAAAACTGAAAATTTTTAGAATATTTAGAATTTTAGAATTTTTAGAATCCCCATTTCAGCTTGAATTTCTCGCAGAGAAGAATCTGACACAATCTGGAAGTCCATTTTTTATCTTGTTTTTCCAGGCAACCGAAAGTGAAGAGTGAGGGTGAAAGATGGTCTATACTATTCTGTACTAAGATCATAACATTTATGTATTATAGACATATTTATCTATGTATTATAATAAGAGAGAGCTCTATAGTCTCATTCTATAACACCTTTTTTTTTTTTT
Source organism: Oxyruncus cristatus (assembly GCA_013399855.1). Classification (NCBI taxonomy): domain Eukaryota; kingdom Metazoa; phylum Chordata; class Aves; order Passeriformes; family Cotingidae; genus Oxyruncus; species Oxyruncus cristatus. The sequence goes on from VXAY01001848.1 coordinate 642,163, forward strand.
AATTTAACATGCACTTGAAAAGATGAACATAAGACTTGATGGTGTATTTCAGCTACCACATACTTGTTTCAACATAATATATGCTTTCGCTGATTTTACTTCCACTTTAGCTTTTTATGGTAATTGCCTACTTATCCTGTTCTCATCAACTAATTGGGAGTAATTATTAGATCTCTAATTGACCAATAATAACTACTGTATCTTGTTTTGTTAATTAAATGGTGGTTTTTAAGGAGAATATTTAATTTGCTGTAGTAAACTTTTTTTGCTTGTAGTAACTTTTTTTTTTTCTTGGCAAGCAAGTCAATGTATTTATTACATTATCATTTTTTATTTTTATTCTGCCTGTATGAGGCAGTGCATGCAGAGCTCCTAAGAAGATTATGCATAACACCTTATATCTGCCATAAAAGGGCTCAGCTGAAGCTTATGTTATTGTTAAATGTCTTGTAAAAGGAATCTGTGACAAAGTTTCAGTTACAATATGGACAGCATTCCAGCACAGGAAAAACTCAAGGAAAATAAGATGATTTCCCCCAGAGATAATTTGCTGGGGATCTTAATTTAAGCTAACTCCCAGTTTACAGAGTCTTTAATGAGATCCCAAAGAAGATGTTGTATTGCAAGGGTTACAGCTACCATCGGCCAGAGCTGTCCTCAGGCCCCTAAAATGAGTGATTTCAGTCATCTGGGAAGCTGGACTGATGCACAGGAGGGATCAAGGAGACCCCCCCCATGGCCACTTTCCCACCACGTAACCTCTGCTACAGAGCTGGTACTGCCTCCATGCAGAGAAGCAAGAGATGTACAGTAATCTCTGGGGAGAAGGTCTGAAGTTGCTCATGGAGGGGAGCCCTCACACCTACCTCAAAGCAGTGTCTTCAAAGTCAGGCGGCAGCCTCAGGTGTACAACCAGCAAATTACATGATTTCACATCCAGTTCCTGTTGTTACCACTTCTCGCCACACCCAAACCACTGATTGGGTGGCGCTTAGTCCACAGGTGTAGCAAATCTGTGTGTAGGGATGAGCAAACTATTTTAAACCTCATCTTAGTGTAATTTAGTTTGATGAGCTCCACTGTAACTCTTAAGTTAGAGACTTGTATAAAAAACAAGAAACTAGAATTCCCGTAGTGCTGACTCAGTAAACTGAAGACTGCATAGTTTCTTTGTTCAAGTGTTAAAGGTCCACGGTTGCTTCTGTTATTTTAGAGTTCCTAAAAAAGCTCACTCTCACGTCATTCCACAATGCAGTGCAACTTATGTAAGCTCATGAACCAATACAATGTGTGCAACCTCAGTCTGTTGACAAAAAAGAAGAGGTCAATAGGCATTTAGGACTCCACAAAGTATTATCTAAGAGCTACAGAACCACAACATAAAGTTCTTCATTTTTTCCCCCAATCAATTATTATTAATAATGTAAAATAGTAGGAAATATTTGGCTTAGTCTCACAATTTCTGAAGGGGAAAAAATATTCTTTAGCATATCCAAGGGCTTTTTTTTTTTTTTTTTCCCTGTGAAGATTATCTTTCTATGAAGAAGACAAGGTCATTTTTTTTTCTTACAGAAATCTCTTCAAATAAGTATTACGATAGAAAATACGGCCAAAGAAACATGCTTGGCACAAGGCTGAAAAGATTTAAATTGCGTGATATGTAGCACAATAAATAAAATCTTTTCTTTTTCCCAGAAAAGAACGAACTGTTCTGCCTGACCTCGGTCAAATAAGAATGCTTTTCACCCATAATAAACTACTGGTATTGTCTCTGAGGGGCCACACCTTACATAAGCAGTGACCTTCATTTCCCTTTAGGCAGCCTGGGAAGCACGGGGGGCCTTTTGAATGTACAAATGCTTTTTTTTCTGCTATTGGGACTAATTAATCTGTACCTTATTTAAAGGAGAACACCACTTTGGAATCAAAAGTAAAGCAGCACCATTTCATCTCATGTGTGATGTTTCCGTAGCTCAAGTTCTGGAACTCTTCAGAGGTTATTTTTGTCTCTTCATATGTCAGTTTTGTTGCATAAGGGCAGCTGTTTATTTTAAGTGATACGTGATCCTTGGAATCTCTCCAAGCTGTAGTGGCTCTTCTGGCCATGTGCTTACAGGACAAGGGACTGCTGTATTGTGTTTTATGTGTGTCCTTGGTCTTGAACATTTGCTACCAGATCTGAACAGGCTGGCCTGTTCTCATCTGTCAAGGAGAAGAGCGTGAAGTCTGTTTCTGAAGGAAGACTTAAAAGGAAAATAAATCCAGGATCCTTGTAGCAGCTAGTATGGAATTAATTGGAATATTTAATAAACCCTGTGTTGCTAAATATCATATTCAGTTGGAAACAGCTGGTTTGAATATGCAGAAGCTTTAAAAAAAAACATATGGGAAATTTTCCATGATTGGGAGAGCTTCAAAGTGCTTTTTTGGTCTAACACACAATTATTTCATACTAATTTACATATAATAATAATTGTAACATACAATTATTTCATACTATTTCAAACTACAAATTATTAAAATGAAAGCTGGAGAATTAAGCGTGAGCTAAAGGGGTAGCAAATCCTCATAAATAAAGCAGAGGTTCACAATGCAGTGGTTTATCAGAACTAAGTAGATTAATTTCTCCCTATTTGGACTTTTTGGAAAACCAAAACCATTGAGGACCTGCAGCTCAAACAGTTCTTTACTAGAACATTCAATGTATCTGGTTCTGAAGTTTTCAACTGAGAGTGGAAAATGTTTCTAGCATCCCCAAGCTGATTTTAGGATATTGCAGAGTCTGTTTGTGAATTCAACACCAAATTAAAGGTGACTGTTCTGAATCTGTGTCACAGGCTTTATTCAAATTAATTGATTTTTTAAGAGAAATAGTCAGCCTGGGTTAGCTGGGTTTGTTAATTAATAGTGACTTGAGCATCTGTAGTTTTTACACACTGCTACTTCTTAGGTTTCATAAATGTGTAACTTATGAGGTAAATCTACAAAATTGTCCCCTACCGCTCAACTGATTAATATCTTATTCAATGTAAGGTTTCATGCTAATAAATGTATGTTTAAGCAGGCAACATAGCTGAATAAAAGTAATATTAATAGACATAATATGAATAAATAATAATATAATAACAATGTAATCTGAATAAACACTGATTTCCCCATTTGTTCATTTCAGAGTGGCTGACTTGAACACAAAGCTGGAAAAAGACTGGTGTGTCAATAGCTAACTTCAAATGAGTATTCATAAAAATTTGGATTAAAAATATCCAGAAGAGGTTGTTTTCATGCTCAGGATATCAGTACATTTGAAGCTATACAACATGCAGTGGAAGAATTCAAAAGCTGAAGGGAAAAATTGCTGGGATAGGCGAAAAGCAGCTATTTCTCATTTTATATTGAAATTCAAACCATTTGGGACCTGAGTCCTTCGGCAATTTTCTACATAGGAATTCATTTAATGATGTTATTATTTTTACCTCAAATTGATGAAATGGAAGACATTATACTTTTAAATACTCCTTTCATATGTGGAAAAGATCAGAGAACACTGAACTCCTCCAGATCTGATTTTCTGCTGGAGCAGAACAGGATTTCTGGCCAGCTCACTGGTGTGCAAAGCATAACCATCCATTCACACAGTATGATATTAATGTTAACAGTCCCCCTTTGCTATAGGCAGGTATAATGGTTAAGTATCAGAGAATATGCTGAGTTGGAAGAGACCCACAAGGATCATCGAGTCCAACTCCTGGCCCTGCACAGGACACCTCAAGAATCACACCATGTGCCTGAGAGCATTGTCCAAACACTTCTTGAACTCAGATAGGTTTGGGGAGTCTATTCCAGTGCCCAACCACCCTCTGGGCGAAGAACCATTTTCTAATATGTAACATAAACATCCCCGACGTAACATCATGTTCCTTTGGGTCCCGTCACTTATCATGAGAGTGAAGGTATCAATGCCTGCCTCTCCACTTCCCTTCATGAGGTAGTTGTAGACCACAATGAGTTCCTCTTTAGTCTCCTCTTCTCCACGCTGAACAGACCAAGTGACCTCAGCCAGGCCTCATATAGCTCTGGTCCTCCTTTGGATGCTCTCTAACATCTTAATACCTTTCTTACATCGTGGTGCCCAAAACTGCCTCATTATTGCAGGTAAGGTTGCCCCAGTGCAGAGCAGAGCAGGACAATTCCCTTTCTCGACTGGCTGGCGATGTTTTGCCTGATGCCCCCCAGGACAGGTTGGCCCTCCTGGCTGCCAGGGCACTGCTGACTCATATTCAACTTGCCACCAACTAGGATCCCCAGGTTGCCTTCCACAGCACTTCTTTCCAACATCTCATTCCCCAGTCTGTTTGAACATCCAGGGTTGCCCCAGCCCAGGTGCAGAACCTGGCACTTCCCCTTGTTAAAATTCACACAGTTGGTGATTGCACATCTCTTGTTGAGGTCTCTCTTGTGGGGCTTCTCTGCCCTTAAGGGAGTCAACAGCGCCTCCCAATTCAGTGTCATCATTGAACTCAGTAATCCTTCGAGTCCTGCATCCAGGTCATTAATGAAGATGTTGAAAAGAACTGGGCCTAAGATGGAGCCCTGTGGAAAGCCACCAGTGACCAGACTCCATCCTTATGTTACTCCATTCCCTATGACTCTTTGTGCCCAACCTCTGAGCCAGTTGTTCACCCATCACATAACATATTTATCCAACTGTGTGCTGGACATTTTGTCCAGAAGGATCCTGTGAGAGACAGTATCAAAAGCTTTACATCAGCTGGCTCTTCTGGATCAACTAGGTGGGTCACCCTGTCATAGAAGGAAACCAGGTTCAACAAGCAGGACTTCCCACTCATGAAGCCGTACTGGCTATGACCAATGACTGCATTGTCCTCCAGGTGTTTTCCAATACTTCCCGGAATAATCTTTTAAGTGTAATACTAAAGAGACATTTTCAAAAGCATTCATTGCCAAAACAAGCTGTGTATCCTTCCAGGCTAGTTTATACCACACATACTTCAGAGTTTCCCTAAATCAAGTGCAATGAAAATCAAAGTACTGTGCATTTTTGAACCATTTTCTTACTGATATAAACTAAAAAGCAAGCACTGCGGCATGGTCTGTGAACCAGTGTGGTTTTGTCTGGTCAGTTATAGATGTCCCTGGAGGAGCACAGGAGTGCAGGTACTTTATTCTTTATATGCTTCATTCCCACCCCTTTTGCGCCATTTTCCATGGTTGAATTTTCCCAAATACTTACCCAAAATCTATCCCAGCTTCCTCTTGTCCTGGTCACCTCTCTCTGTACCTTGCCATGTTTTGCTGTGCTGTCCCAATAGTATCACATTTTACTGTGCTGTTCTGAGAGGGTGGGGTGGGTCTGCATCCAGTGTGCAAACTGAGGTGACACAGCACCTGTGTGTGAAATGGCTCACAATGCTCTCTGCTTTATTCCTTTTTTTTTTTTCCCTAAAAATATTTGGGGGTTTCGACCACAGAAGAAAATTAAGCTGAATTTCACAAAAATACCTGAGAATAAGATTCCCAGTGTAACAGTTAATTCACTACCCAATGCTGTGTATGTTAAATTGCAATTATTTTTCTTCCTACATTTACCCTGCTACGTATATCCACACAGATCTCAATCTGCTACTTTACCACCCAGTCCCTGTGAGCACCTTCTGCATCTTTTTTGTCATTACCCTTGCCTTCATTATCCTGAATAACTTAGCAAACTGTGTCACTTCACTGCTCATTCTCTTTTTCAGATCACTGATGAATACGGCCCCAAGGGAGTCCACGATGATTTTCTTCCAGTACAAAAACTGACCATTAACTCCTACTCTCCATTCTATAAGCTGTTGTTGTGCATGGCAAATGTGCAGAGTGGGAGGCTTCTTTATGTACTTACACCTTTTAAAAAATTATTCCGTCTAACTTATAATTATGTCTAATACATAAATGATATTTTAATGATATAAATATATTCCTGGAAAGAGACTCAGCAATTATTCTTTTAAAATGAACATTTTTTTTTTCTTCTTATTGGAAGTAATTTAGGTTTGCCCTCTGTCACACCTTGACATTTTTGCTCTGCTTCTATTTTTTATGTATGTGAATCACTCGCTTTTCAATACCGACCTGTCAGAGACTTGTATATTTTGAAAAGAAGCCAAGTTTCAGTATCATTATACTTACACATTCACCCTGAGGCATAATTGTTCTAATACACAATTTTCATCCTGCAATTTAAAGGAGAGTTAGTGAGTCTTTTTGCCTTCCAGTAGCTGTCATAGGATTTCAGTATGCACTGGATAACACGAGCCCTTTCCTGTTCCCATGGAAATCAATAGTAACACTTCATACCCATTAAACTCTATCAGAGATAAAAAATGGGATCTAGGTAATTAGGACCCACTTTTGTTTGATCACTGGTTCATTTGAAATCAGGAGAACTGTTAGTCAGGAAAGCACAGGGTGGGCTGCAGTGAGCTAAAATTTTCAGGCAACAAAATAAAGGTGAAATGCTCAGAGTTCCACTCGGTGGGACCAACAATATTCCCTCCCACCCCTTCACCGGGCAGACATGTCACACCATGCCAGGGCAGTGCCAAGCTGAAGGGAATGGGGACTCACCAGGGCTCCGGTGCACCCTTGGGAGCAGCAATGCCTGAGGCACAGCCAGGGACAGCGGGAGACATCAGCAGTGTAAGTAAATTCGGTGTTTGCAGCTGTGCTGAATGAGACCTTCACTGAGTCCTGCAAGGGGAGACCTGGCCGAAGGTCCCCATTTGGGTTTTCTAGTGTCACATTTAACGTGCGCAGTGCTCAGCACCGTGACACCTAATTCAGAGCGGCAAACATGTAACTCCCGTGTGTACCAAAGGACCGATCCGGGATGCAGAGTAATGGAAATTCACCATCCATGTACCTTTTCTTCAGGTTTCTGCATCAGGGTGCCTCAGAGGTTCTCCTTTCAGGCAAGACTGAAGGCGGTTTCAACCCTGTTCTCTGAAAAAATGAAGCCACATATCTGACATTTTACGTGGACTGTTATCTTTTGGTTGGTAAAATAAAATATGTTTAGTCAAATAAATATAGGAAAAAAAGAAATGCATTTTTCATAAAAATCCCCCAGTTTTGAAAGACTTATGAAAGCTAAACATCACATATAGGAGAAGTCAAAGACTACTGCAAATAAAAGTTATTATTTAAAAAAGGGAAAAGAATTTGCCAGATTTATCAGTACCTGAAACATACAGAAAATTCAGAATCCACCCAGTAGCAATATTGCCCACTAGAAGGGCAGAAGGTAACGTAGAAAGGCAATGAGACTCAGTAAAATAAAATTATTTACCTCTCAAAGGAATATAATACAAGTATTGACCACATACTTAGGAACTTGACATATTTTGGAACTTAAGATCCAAACCTCACAGTAAGTGCCTTAGGAAAACTGCAAGGTTTCTCAATAGTGTAAGTTTTCTGACTGCAATGAAGGTAGTTTAAAGCTTTGTATAAACACTTAACTCTACTGCCTTCTTGCTGTAAGTCAAAGATGCAGCTCTAAGTAACGAATTGTAACTACACCCCACATAGCTACATGTCCTTAGAACCCAGTCAGTTCTCACTGTCTTCAATATGTCTTTCAGTTGTATTTAAATGAACTAGTGCAATATCATTTTCTAAAAACATAAATATTCAGTTATTTCTTTAGCAGCACATTTCTTATTTTGTGTATTTTTCTAGAACTCATGAAGAACATAATCCAAGACATGCTATGTAAAAATAAAACACGTCATGCACATGCTTTACTGAAGTAAAAATCAAATAAATTTCATTTACTATATACCTAGTGTGGTTCATCTTTGGCTTAATGACTACCTACAAGGAACAGAAGCAAGCAGAAAGGCACTAACTTGCCACTCCACCTGACCCCAGACCTCAGTTTCAAACACCAGTCTCAATTTGTGCAGACCTCATTTATTCTCTACTCTAACCCCATATTCAATTTTAGTATTACTTGTGCCCACAGTGTTCTTAACTAAATGTGGGAAAAGTACAATTTCCTTACAAATCTCTGAAGCAGAATAAAATAGCTTATGCTGAAAATTCCTAAAGATTGGTACATAAAATCAATTTTATTCTTGATAAAGCGCACTGTGGCTTGCAGAATTTTAGATTTGTGGTTCTCCTTATGTTCCAGCTGTGCTTGGGATCCATAAAACTCTCAAATTTAGAAGCTAGCATTTCTGGAGAAGATGTTCTGGGAAACTTGATTGTGAATGTTGCCAAAAGGCAGATAAAAGTATAAAATAATGACCTGGATATCCTGAAATCAGCATTGTAAGGTCACTGCAGAGCCACTACAAATCATGCAAAACCTACAAAGCTAATTAGAAATTCTGTTCAATAGAAAAAGCAGCTTGACAGAAATAAGTAACTATGAACAACCACTTTATTTTTACACTGTGTTGAGGGTCTATGAACTAGCACACACTTAGTAATTAAAATATTCCAAGAGCATGTTCCTACCTGACAATCTCACTTTTGCTTTCACCCATCTTGCTCTCCAATTTTTCATCCCTCTTAGTTTTCTTCATAGCAAGGCATTGATCCTGCAACCTGCAACTTGTCTTTACTGAGCTTTAAAAAAAAAAAAAAAAAATCTGTATTTTACAAGTCTGAGTTTGAACTGAACAGGCCTAAAATAGCAGTGCAAGTTATTAAAAATAAGGATAAATGTATAAACAGAATGTTCTGCCTGTTCTTTAGAATGTATTACATCTATCAATGGCTAGAGAAAAAGAAAAGAGCACATTCCTAGCACAACTTTTACCTTGCCTGGTTATCATAATATTTTTACAGTTGTAGGAAACAACCCCACTAACTAGAAAGAAGCAAAATAACTTAAATAGCAATTACTACCCCGATACATTTCACGGATCTTTGCTATCCTCTCAGTTGTCAAGTACACAGACCTATTTTGGTTCTCTGAATTCAGTAGTAGTTTTGATTTCTTTTCAACAAAATAGCTATGAAAATTGACCTATTTAGAAAGCTTGCAATACCATATGGAAAGGCATTTTCAAAAACCTTACTTTTTTTTAAATAGGGGAGCTAAAACATCAGAAAGGCTGCCTGTATTTGACTATAAGGAAAAGAAAGTGAATTTTGATCAAGAAACTGAGATTGAATAAATTTCTAGAAATGTAACTTCATATGATATGTGCCCAATAGGTCTGGTAGCCAAAGTATATTTTCATTCTTCCGAACCAATTACTATTCCTCAAACAAAACCTTTTACAAGGATCAAACCATAAGATACTCTTTTAAACCATAAGGTGTTTATAAGAGATAGGGCATGTTGCAGCTGGTTGAATGCAAACTTTACTATCAAGTGCCTATGGAATAACCTTGAGGGATTTGAATAATGTTATGCAGAAACACAACAGAACGAGTTACAGGATAGAATACAGCATATTAAGAAAATCTGTGAGCAATATGCATCTATTCCCAATGCATTTGTAGTTATTCTGCTGAAGCTAACAAGGTAGAAAAGCAAGACAGTTTCTGGTTCTCTGACTGTTGTCAACCTCTTTCCTATAATACCAATATTCCTGTAAATCAGGAGCAACAGTAAGTAAAGTAAAAACAATGTAGTGTAGAATTTTAAAGGGTTTTTTACATCAATAGAGCTTTGTCAATAGTTTTGGTGGGACTGACTTCACCAAAATGCTGCAACACTAAGTTGGAAGGCAATTCAAACTTTTACATGTGATTCCTGTTTTGTTCCAGGAGTAAAATAAGTTCAGGTCTTTCTGAACTTAACAGAAAGTATGGTTCAAACTAAGCCTCCAGACTATCACATGAGATGATTCCGATTGTCAAGAGCTTTATATTCAACAGTTGAGACAGATATCACCTACTCGACTTTTCATCAGCATTTTAGACCAAGTGCAAAAAAGGAAATTCAGTTCCAGAGTGCTTCACAGGAAAGCTTTGTATTTTCTTTATCTTATTTTTATTTTAAACTAAGGTAAAGCTTGTACGCATCTAACTTTGAAAAGACATGTGAAGTTTAGTACAGCAAACATAAAAGAAGTGTCTTTCAGTTTTGTTTTCTTTCTAAGTAGGGGTAGGTAAATGTCAAGAAAACTCTTTAATTTTATATTCTAAAAAAGAATGATTTATGGGTAAGAGAAATCAAATTACTTACCTATAACAGTAGATTCCCTAAAGGTAACACTGAAAGATCTGTGATGATTCACCAGTTTGTATTACGAAGTTGGGAGGCAGAAACTCCATTGTAACTCCACTCAATTAGGGAAAAACACAAACAAACAAACAAACAAAAAAAAACCCCAAAAAATAAAACCAAACCAAACCAACCAAACAAACAAAAAAAAAAAAAGAAAAAAGAAAAAAAACCAAACCAAAACAAAAAAGCCAATGAAGAAAATTAATCATAGGAAACATGGAAATGAAAAGAAAAATATTCACCTTTTTCTCACCTGTCAAAACCCCCCCCGAAATTTCAACTGAGCAAAAACAGGTGAGCTGAGACTTCTGACAGAAACACTGCTAAAATCAGGGAAGGAGAGTTGTCATTGCTCTGGATTCTTGGTCTCTTTGGTTCCCAACAGAGGCAGTCAGGTGCTTGTACCTTTTAGCTTTAAATACAGGTATAAATCTAACCATTTGCATAACTGAGCTTGAAGGACTACTGATACTTTCCAGGGGTTTAGTTTACTGAGCAGCCCAGTACTGCAGTACATCCTTTGAACATAAACAACAGCTTCAGGCTCATGTAATTTAGCAGCCTCCTGTCCACCTCAGTGGAGCAAAATTTATTTACTGAGTACTAACCCTTAGATATTACTGACCACCTCTGTATAGCAGAAATATGCTGTGGGCAAATAGCAAATGCTGTAGGATGGAAATGTGTGCACATGAACCCAGAGGTAAGGATCATGAATACATAATGCAAAAATGGAAATGCCTATTCAGAAGCACACAGCTGGGAAAGGTTAAAAGCAGAGGGGAGAGAGAAAATGCACTGAAAGCAAAGCCTCACTATTTCTAATTTATTGAGCACTGAATTAGTATTTGAATATTAAAGAAAGGACTTTTAAACATTAACTAAGACAGTTTCAGTCAAATTTAAAAGATGGTTATTATATGGAAAGTCTGATGATGTTCATACCATGAAGAACCTGGTCGAGTTCTTTAATTAGTGGACATGTACTAAAACTGAATTGAGGAAACAAAATCCATGTGATTTGGAGTCAAAAATTCTACAGGAAAGCTTTAAGAGATCACTTGTCAGCTAAAATGACTCAGTGTCTCATATACGTACTCTTTCTTAACTCACATCCTTCTTTCTGTCTTTAATGCATCCAACACAATGCATCTGCTTGAATGTTCCATGATTTTAATTGATTATCATAGATGGCTAAAAGGAAGGTGAAATGAGTGCACACCTCGAGAGAACATGATCTATATTTGTTTAGATCTGCAGAATTAGCTTGTACAAAAGGAACTGTTGAAAACAATCTAATAAAACCATAAGCTCAGTTCCTCGAAGTGATGGCTACATCAATAACATGTGCAACCTATTATTCTGATTGACATAAGCCTTGAGTAGTCTGTCAGCAGAAGGTTATGCAGTGAAACATAATTAAAGAAAGATAAAATTGATTACCTATTTAGGTCTTGAAACTGGAAAGGTATTTCTGATTATTATTGAAATATTGAAGTGTTTCGCTTCTGTTTGCACCAAAGCAGTACAAAAATCTCTTTTGCAAATTTACTCCTAAATTTGCTTTTATTAAAAGAATGTACTTTTCCACTCTTAGAAGTGGTTATGAATAGGTAACTAATATTATTTGAAAATACCAGTTTGAAATGTAGAGTAATGAAATCAGATTAATACTTCCTAATACATTTCTGGGCTTATTTTTTCTGTCTTTCTCTGAGAGTTACATGTAAATTTTAACTGTGGAATAAGAGTAATTTCTATTTTTATTTAATAAAGTTTTTCTCTAAAGTTTATGGGACAACAAGAGCAAGGCATGTATCTTACTTTCATATAAGTCTCTCCAAATTATTTGGATTATAATGGGTCCCAAATAAGAGAGAATCCCAACAGTGTTACATCTGACAAAGCCTTTATATGGAGCTACATAATATGTCATTGTGCAAAGCCTATTTACTTTTCTTTTTGTAGAAAAGAAAGTCACTTTATTGGTCTTTATGTGGACTTCAGGGTAAGATGATGAGAGATCTGGTTTCAGATGTATGTCTGAAGATACTTTAAATAGGTCAGTTAACTATTGTACAGATCAGTTTGCCTTCTCATGAAAGGAGAATAACACAGTAGATAAAAACCTAATAATGCAGAATAATAATAATATTTATATTTTCAGCAGTGTTGCAAGGCTTCTTATATAATATGCCTCAGTTACACTGAAGTCATGTGGCCACTGTTACAGAACTATTATTAATCTATGGCTATAACAAAAAGACTACTGCATCTCATTCTTTTTTTTTGTCATACATTTTTTATAATAGAGTAACTTCAAAGCTTTAAGTGCAAACACATAGTACTCGTGTACCCTGACAGGAGAACAGAGCTCGTTGTATATCATTCCTACCCAGTGCTTCTTCTCTGTTTGACTTTGTTTGTCGGGAGAAGTGTTAAAATGAGAATGCAATCATTATTCGGCATCATAATCAAGAACCAGCTTTGTGTAGGACAATTGTCTAATTTAATCTTTTTGAAATCTGTTTCAAACTGCTTTTTTTTTCACTAAATGAAGAGAATAAGCCATTTCATTTCAACTCCATCAGAGTGTAAGACGTAGGGAGGGAAGTAGAGGCAACAAATCGTTCTTAGATTCTTGTTTGCCTTCACCCCTTTATACCACTCTGATAGCCAAAGGGAGGGGCTGAAGAAAATAAAGCATCATGCACAAATTCTGTCTGTCAGGCAGTCAGACTATGAATTTCAGGACTGTCAAGACTGCATATTTCAATCAGTTTTGACATCTCTTGGCATTTCTCTTCAAATTCTGCTTTCTATAAATAATTTCCTTACTTAGGTGTTCTTTCAAGTTCACTTCTGAGCATACAGAAAGAATGGGTCTCACATCTTACCATGGCTATTCTTCATCTTCACTTTGGAAACCTGTATCAACAAGAATCAAAAGTTATCTTGCATTAAAACAACCTTCCACATTTGAATGACAGAACATATATTGCATTTGCAATTAAATGTGGCATTCTCACTCTGAGATCCTGGAGAAATTACCAGCATTCTTTTTTCTTATTCGAGATGGTCTGAGTTTTCTATGGGATTTAAGAGTCAGCAACAATAAGCACATCAGTAACTATAAGCATATCATTATGTAAGCTTGCCATTGTCAGAGGTCTAATGAAGTCTCTGGACATACAAAAAAAAAAAAAAAAGAGAATTCGACACAGAATGTACACACAGTGCTGATAAGACCTGTATTAAACACCTACTACCTGTGTCTTGTTTGGAATGACACAAACAGTTCAAAATGCGTGCGGAAAATTAAAAGGAACCCAGAAAAGAAAAAAAAAAAAGTGAACCTAGACTTCATTCTCATTGTAGTGAAAGAGTTAAAACAGCTCAGCTTTTTTGTCTTGCAGAAAAGAAAGTGATCATCCTGTGTTACAAAATCACGGAAAAATATTTAAGACTAGAACGGGGACAATGTATGGAAAAAGTTTCCCTTGGCTGAGAAAAGCACAGAAAGCTCTGAATGTCAGAAAGTGACTTCCTGAGAGCCTTGTAAAGAATCTACCATGTCTGGTTTAGCTGAGAAGTGCCTCTAAGAGTTTCAAGACCTCAGCTGAAACATCCCCAATAGTTGTTTCAGTAATTATTTACATCTTACGTTATAAACATATCTTTTTTCATTTGAAACTGGATTCAACTTTCTGTGCCTAGAATTTCTTGTGAGTTCACATGCTAATTGAAAAACTATCAAAAACCCTCTTTAGTAGGTACTAGCAGCGTGCTTCCTAGTATTTCTTATTATCTTCTGAAAAGCAGGTATTTTGAACTTCAATGCATTCCTGCAGTTGTTTCTTCAATTCATTTTAAAAATACAATGAAACCTGACTCAACAATTGATAATGTTTTCATGAGTCTTGCTTACAATAGAATAGTACATATCTACTTTCATTCCATATTCTCCTAGGGTTCCTTCGGGACTCTTATCTTACAATTTTAAACAAGGAGCCTGGTTTAAACTGGTGTTGCTCCAAGTCTCCTTAGTAAGTGTGGTTAATATTCTTGTTTCAAGAGAAATATTGATCCATATACATGTAACAACACATTGGAAATGTGATGACCTAGACTGTTCTCTAAAAACTACCTGTCTCATCAGTTTACCTCTGTGAAATTCTTTAAAATTTAGTATACTTTGTTTTAATGCTGTGGCCCAGAGTAAGCCTGTCAGACCAGTGTAACCAAATGCTATTTTCATTTAGAGCAGCATCACTTTGGCCCGTGACTTCAGTTAATAGATATATTGGTGTTGCCTAGGAGTGGGCCAAGAACTGCAGAAACTGTTAGAAGTTCTTCCAGCAGATGATTTCCTATGTACAATTACTTTTTAGTCCTATCACTCTGTATTGCAGATATCTTTTATTTAGTATGGTCAGAAGGGAAAAAGAAATGAAGCTGTAAAACATATGTCCTTGCTGATCTGCACCAATGGGGACTGTACAATTCCACTCAAGCTAGACTGTTATTCAGAGCTGGGAAAAAAAATTCAAATACATAATCGTTAACACGAATCTAGAACTGTAGTCACCATGTTTATTTTCAACTATTATTCAACTATTGATCTCTTGTCTATTTATGGAGCTGGGACTATGAGACTCCACAGAAATAGTTCTCAAGGTGCCAGATCATTGTCAACAGAATTAGCAGGAAAGATCTTTTCCCTACTGTAACAAAAAAGATGAAGAAAGGAAAATGCCAAAAGCTTTTGGCCTTTCTTTTCAGCCCCCCCACAGCTGAAATTCTTTTAGCCACTTCCATTTGGAAACCTTTTCTTCCTCATCAATTTACCTCTGTAGATTGTTCACTGTTGGCAATTAGCAAGCAGGAGAAAACCTGCTGAGGAGAGCAACTTAAAAGGGGACTTAAGAATGACTGTGCCTGGGAAAAAAGCAGACAATCTGGAGCAGCAGACTTCCAAATTTCAAATACAGACATTACAGAGATGAACAGCCAGAGCAACCTCTCTTCTTAATTCCTTTTATCTGGGTCTCCAATCTGCTCACAGCAGTATTTAGTCCAAAACTTAGTCCACTTCAATGGGCTTGGAAAGAAAATTACTAAGATTCCAGCATTCGTTCTACCTCCAAAAAAGAACAATTTAGATAATGGCTCGCTATGTCTGGATAATAACCAAATGTCACTTTTCACATTCAAACCATTTCAGCCTGGCATCTTCCAGGAAGCCCTGATGTCTACAGATAAAAACAGGGGGAAGGCTTTTCCTGCTGCCCAGTTTTCATCTGCAACATGAAGAAACTGAAGACACTTTCAGTGATTTCAGTAAATCAGCAGTCAGTCTTATGTACCATGTTTATGAGGAGGAAAATAATCTTACCGTTGTGGATCAGCTTGAGATCTTTTCTTAAGGTCATAAAAGCTGCATAAACACAAGACATTGGAGGAAAAATGTTCCCCAAGTGCAGCTCTATTATAGCTGCTGTTGCAGAAAATGCATTTTTGAACTTTCAACAATCTTCTTAGTGTCCCTATTCATGAAGCCGGCATGATATTTTAACAGACGGAATAAGTGACAAAGACTTTAGGTAAATTATCTTAAAAACATTGCCAGAACACTATTAAATAAAAGATGGCTTTTCAAACAGAATGTAAAATGTCACATAATATATTATCATTAAATAACTGGGTTTTGAGGGAAAGCAAAACCAAGGATGCAGAAGTCTCTCTAGGAATATTCACTTCTCACAAACAAAATCTGAAAATACAGAAAACATTTCCAAACGCAATTAATTTCACAGCTTCGAGCATAAAAACCCCCTAACATACTTCTTCAAGTTGCCTGGTTCTTTTCAGTTTGGCTCTAAACTATCACAACATAACAAGCTCTGTGAAGAATTATGCATACAGAAAAGCAACATAAGAAGGTTTTTTACTAGTCTTTTTAAAATAAACTAAGCAAAAATGATTCAAATGGCACAGGAATTCCCCTTGTACCTGCTTCAGCAGGCTGGCCTCTATCACCGTAATTATGTTATTTCACTCATGATCCCATCTGCTTTCATATTGCAAACAGTTTCTTGCCTCCCACAGCACTGAAATCTTCTACCCCAACCAAATTAAGAGACAGAGTGAGACCATTCAGTCACTGTGTTGAACACTCATGCAGTTTGGAATGATTTCTCAACAGGAATTTTCTAGTAACTCAAACATTTCATAAAGAACATAAAGATGGAACCAAATTACAAATATTTAAGGTTGGTCTTGAATTACTACATTTGATTTCTGATCTGAATTTTCATCATGTTTGGAGATAATTCCATCCAGGTCTTTGATTTTGGAATATTCTTCACAATTTGTTTAGGCAAGAATACAGAACTGAGCAAGAGGATAGGTTTAGATTAGATATTATTAAGAAATTCTTCACTATGAGGGTGGTGAGACAGCGGTTGTCCAGAGAAGCTGCGGATGCCCTACCCCTGGAAGTGTTCAGGGCCAAGTTGGATGGGGCCCTGAACAACCTGGTCTAGTGGAAGGAGTTCCTGTTCATGGCAGGGGGTTGGAATGAGGTGATCTTTAAGATCCCTTCCAACCCAAACCACCCTGTGATTCCGTAATTTTTTGCCACTGCAAAAGACTTTCACGGATGGTTTGGATGGGTCAGGCATGAATGAAAAGTCTCCATTTTGGTGTGACCATCTGAACCTCTTGGTTCTAACTTCATTGGTCTCTGTGCAGTTCTGCACTTCAGGAGTGTCACCAGACAAACCGAAATTAACCCTCCCTATTAAAGGTCAGATTCTTTCAGCGCATTTTTGGCTGAACATCTTCCTCACATTTCACTTCGTTCTGAGCCATATCTTTTACTTTTTTGCCACAGTTTCAGACAGCCTCTCCTGTTGTCTGGCCATGTTGATGAAAGACAGGCAAGCACATAGCAGCAGCACGTCCTCTGCCACAGGAAGGGTGGAACAGTTCACCTTCCTTCTTGCACAAGGTTCACAAGCTCTAGGAGCTATAGTTGTGCCATTAGGAAGCCAATTTCAGTACAGAGAGGCAAATCCAGTAATAATTTAAGTGCTTCAGAGGTAATTATATGTGTAATACAGGGCATGCAGACTATATTCTAAGCAATCAACCTGTTTTAGAGTTTCTACCTCTTGAATATCCAGAAGAGGGTGTCCATGTATATCATAACCTGGACACTTTCCCCCCACATTACCTACTCCAGTAACAGATCAGTGGGATTTGCAGCCTTTTACACTTCAGTAATGAGCACAAAATTCTGACTGGAGGTGATGTAATTGCGGGACACCAGGTCAGCCAGGCTTCATATTAATCCTTTGCTCCTTATTTCAGTTAAGAGCGATGAAACTGAGAACACATGTAAAAGATTGAGATCATTTGTTCCCAGACCACTTTCTTAACATTTTTCATGTCTTTATACAGCATTTTATCTGGGTTTCCACCATTCCTTTTGGGCATGATGGCAACTTGGCCATTTAGGAATAACATATGTATGGAGATACACACCCTCAGACCACTGAATTTTAAGGTTCCAAATAACTAGTATAGTAAAGTTAATTTTATAATTGAAGCATGGCTAAATGCTTCAACTATAAAACAAACCACACTAGTTTAAGTCTACAACAAGGATACGATGATGCTTTTGTTCCCTTTAAAAGTAACATTTGGCAGTAGCTTTCTTTAGTATCTAATCGCTTTGGAAAGTTCGAGTGGTCAGAAGCTTCTTTTCTTTAAAGACAGGAAATATTAACTACTTCAATTAAATAAAACCCTCTAAGCTCACACAACATTCTCTGTAAGCATTTTCATGACATGTAGATTTTTTGCTTGTATTAGAGAGAATCTAATTCTGCACAATAACAGCTCCAAAGGAGTATTTGCTGCACATGGGGTAAATGACGTGCATTTTTTGATTTGTTTGTTCATCTGAAATTGCCAGAAAATACCACTGGAGGGGGAATTGTATGCTCAACATTAAGATAATCCTAGTTTTTATCATTTATCCTGAAAATGTTGGAGATAATAAGAAATAAGACTTGTATTTGCCTTTTGCTTTACACACACATCAAATGCAGAGAGGCTGAGGCAGTCTTGGGATATGATATTAAAAGTCAGACTACAACAAAAAACTAGAATGATTCATTATAGCAGCCAGAAATTAAAAGCAAATAACAAAAACATCCCTTTGGGGTCTTTGATTCAATAAGGCACTAAAATACATACGTAGATTTATGCAAAGTAATATATCCACTCAGATGGAAGATACAGTAAAATTAGGCCTTAACAGTATTACACTGAATTCTAGCTTAAAACATATGAATATATTTCCCCCGAAAGATATATGTCCAATTTTTAACTGTACGTAAATATATAGATATCGCTGTTCCTGTAGAATTAAATATGCTGATCGTCACCATTCCTGGTTTTATGCACACCTCACTAAAGAAAATCCAAATTACTCTATCTTTATGCATTACAATGGGACAAGTAAAATATCTCATGTTTCCCTCTTGTCAACACTTCCCAAGGATTTTCCTTTCTATCTGCTTCTCCTTCCTTACAGTGAGAAAGTTCCTTTGCATTCAAAGCAACTCATCAGTGGAAATCTAAAATACAGTCTTATTGTATTCCTTTAATTAAAGCTGTAACCCATTGCTGATTTTTTGTTGATTGACAAAAAGGCAGATTTATTTATTTAATAAGATGTTGAGAGAGAATGTTTCCTCTTTTCTTCCTCTGGGAAGTGTTTTATTGTTTGCTTCCTTTCTCTTGCCTGCTTGCTGTGTAATTTAAGACTGATGCCTCCCTGTGGGAAACAAAACTTGATCAGAGAACAGCCTGCACTGTCACCTAAACAAATTATGGTTTAGTCACTGCTGATGTTGGCTCTGTCATAATGGAAATGTATAATTAATGCTTTTGCTTTTACTGCTTTGGAAAGAGAGCTCCTTGAAACTGGTTCAAGAGGGGGGATTTTAGGACTGTGCCCTTTTCCCTTTCTAACCATTAACACAATGGATCCCTACTGCTGCTTCCAAAAATGAATGATCAGGTCCCTGTTCTCTACAGTTATTTATCCAATCTACAGTCCGGGCAATTTATTATTATTAAATAATAAAAATCTACTGTGCAGTAAGAATTTGGCAAGGAATAAGAGAGGAGGGAAAACTCAGGAACACAGGTTAAATCGTATATTTCTCCTTTTAGCAGAGCTTGAAAAGATTAAGCTATTTCCATTAGTTTCCTGCAGAGTTGCAAGCAGTGATAATAGACATGTGCTAATTTCACTATTGCACTGTGCTATGAAGCAGCATTTTAGATCATCTTTCACCTGTGACATGACTCCAAATATCTCCAATTAGCAGCTTGCTTTTTATTTTCAGGTTTTGTTGTTGAATTTATTGCAATGACTAAACATCTGGTAATATGACTGCAAATAGTCTCCATCTTCTCACCTCTGGGATGCAGTGTAGCTTTAGACTATTTATACTTTGATCTAAAATTCTAAATGACCAAATTATTCTTCTGTAATAGGTCCTAAGTGACATCAAATGAATGGTCTCAGCTTTTTCTTTCAAAAATGGACAGCTCTCTCACCTCTTTTAGCTACTACACTGCATAAAAAGCACAATGAAATAACTGAAACACCATTTTCAGGAATGAAATAACCTTTGGTTTCTACAAAAACACGTAGAGGCCAAGAAATGGCAAAGGCAGTGAGTGCAACAACTGTGTTGTAGGCACATTCTCGTGACATCAGAAACTCAGCATTTTTCGTTTATTATCAGCGTCTATGGAGCTGTACAGGAACCACACTGAGGTGGCAAAGGTATCAATCCCCAAAGAGTCATGATCTAGGTTGGTTGAAAACATAGACAAAACAGTCTTGGCTTCTAAAATTATACTGCTACTCTACGCCTTTTCCTAGTAAGATACTTCTAGACATCATTTGCATACACTTTCTTATTTCCACAGAAATACTTCCATATTCTGAAAATCTCTAATTACATTGTTTGGTGTCGTTATTCAAGTAACATTTGTAATTATTATCATCATCACCCTATTTTACCAGATAGAGAAACAGGGCACGGGGGTTAAGTCATTTGCTGGACTTCTTACATAAAGGGTTTTTTTTCTGTCTGAGTTGGAAATAGATAGGAAGAGATTGTAAAGCACAAGGTCTTGAGCTGATGTAAATTAGGTTACTTACTCTGAAGCCATAAATAGCTAAGATGAGTTCAGACAAGTCTTGATACTGTCCCCAAATCTTCTGACTTCTAGTTTTATAACTGAACCGCTGAAGTGTTCTTAGCCTATTTCAAATTCAAAGAGGCAGACAGATATATCTGTTCATTGATATGCCCAAAATTATGAAACTCGTATCAAAAAAAAAAGTTTGATACAAGTTCAAGCTAACCATAGTTCTCCCTAAGGATAACTAAATCTAAAATGCCACCTCCTTTTTAAATGCAAAAAACATAATTTCCAACCATTAGTTTAGAGAAAGTAAGTGATTTTAAAAGAAACAAGACAGCCAAAACTTTTCTCCTATTTTGAATATGAATTAACTTTTTCTTTCCCCTGTGAAAACTTTCCTTCTACTCCCTCTGGCTTCCTATTATTCTACTTCTTGTTTATGGACTAGGATCTCCTGAGAAAGCATCTGGGACAGAAGAACAGGGTAGAAAAAGAGACATCTTGTTACCAGCCTTATTCAGAGAAATGTAGATTGCAGGCCAACAGCAATTTAACTTTCAGATTTTGAATTAGGCTGGATTCCAGGCGTTCTATGGGACATCATCTTCTGTTCAGGTGATGAGACTGGGGACAGGCTCGGCTACCTGCTCTGGCACAGCCACTGACATCCTTTGGGGAAGAGAAGGAGGGGGTGGAAACAGGACCACTGAAAACCCTTTTGTCCTGGTCCCTCCAGCTTTCTCCCTGCCAGCTGGTGATAAGCCATGAAAGCCCATTCATATATTAGCTGTCCAAGACTGATTTTTAGGGCATACACATAGCCGCAAATGGGTCAAACTTTCTGGTGGTGACGTAAGCCCTTCGGGGTACACCTTGTTCCTACAAACACCCCAGTGAAGTGCTCAGTGGGCAGGAGAGCTGAGACCCGCACGTGTCCCGAAGACCTGCCTCAGCATCTGTCACACTTAGGGGGCTAATGTGGGCTGTTCATGCCCAGCAAGGCAGCACAGCGCGGGCTAATGCCTCTTTTCTCTTCTGCAAGAGTAGCAGATTGGTGAAAATGAAGCCATTTATAGTCTGATACATTTGGAGACAATAAGACCACCAGGCATATTAAAGTACAGAGAAGGCCACTTGGCCCATGCTGCTTTCCTTATTAAAATTCTCTCCCTGTTTTGACTCATGCATCACATCAGTTGCCTCCTTCCTCTGAAATGAAGAGTGCCAATAGACAGATATCAGAACACAAGGAAAGACCAAAGAGGATGCCCTGCCACAAGCTGAGAGTTTTGAGTTGTTAATGATGATTTTCCTCACAGTAGAAACTTCATTGTCATTAGCTATTCAGCACAGCAGAGGGGCCCAAATATCAGAGCCTTCAGCATTAATAATATTTGGGACCTAAAGTTTCCAGACTACGGGACTTTTCCACTGAGCACTGAAAAAAAAATAACAGAGGAAGGAAACTATAAGGATCTTTGAGGTGAAATGATAATGGCTGAGAGTCACTCATCACCGTCAGAAAAATGGGTGTGCATCTGCACGGGCACCTATAAGAAGTGACTAACAGCTGTGCTAAAGGTCACAAAACCTCTCTCGTGACACTGAGTGCAACAGAAAAACACAGAAAACAAGCAAACTCAAGAGTTATATATATATGCACACATGCATACACGAGCAGAGAAGAAAAACACCGAAGTCTCTCTGACTGTTTGGGTAATTGGGAAGAACACAATACCCCTGGTGAACCACATTTTTCTGAAAATCTATTACTGGAAATCCTGTTTACTAAACTTAACAGCCTGACATGGGATTCCTCACACAAATCACTGAAGTCAGGCGAATGTAGGAATCCCTCTGTGGTCTTCATAATGCTGTCAACAGATATCCCAGTGTTAACCTCCCTCCTGCGCAGCTATTTTTGTTCTTCTCCTTAGTTTTCAGACACAAAGGGTATAATTTATTTTAATTATTTTTTTTCAAGTTGAATGGCTACAGACTCTGAATGAGAAATATCATAAGGCTTCAGCATATCAAATAGCATTGTCAAGGTGCTATAATTGGTAGGCACACTAAGAGGATGATAGCATTTTCATTTAACACATTGATATGCTGGACATATTTATAAAGGTAGCACACCAACTTATATTCCAATAAAATATACTCGATGATACTGTGGCAGAGATCTTGAGATAACAGCATTATCAGAGAAAAATACACAGAGAAAGGAAATACTATAGCACATTTATTGTTTACGTACCTTATGATGGTAGGATCCTTATCTTTCTCACAGTTGTTTCACTGGAGTAGGATAAGGATAAATGTACTATAATACACCTTTGTCTTCACAGTTATGCATTTTGCCATTCTTCACTCACTATGGGCAAAGGTAGAAACAGAAGTACGTTATGGCGATCTGTCTTTTACCCATATTAGGTTCCATATTCTTCCTTGTATGTACTGCAGCACATATAAAAACAATTATTAAATTTTAAAGTTTAAAAATAAAAAATTAAAACCAAAATAAAATAGAAAAAGCTTAATATAAGTTTATCTGAATTCGCATCTATACATTATCCATACAGACAGTTCAAAAAGTCCCGTTTCAGTGTAACCGGGGAGCAATATCACTGGAGAGAAGGAAATTAAGCCGAAATAAAAATATTGTGAGTTGAGAATTGGGACTAAAATCTCAAGATGATTGCACCGAATCAGTGAGGTTCCTTTATTGTTTTATAATTACAAGGAAAACATAGACTTGAAAATGAAGACTGGGGCGGGGGGAGGGGGAACCAGCTGAGAGACATAACAGGTGCCTCAAAATATCAATACCATTGAGAGTACCTTGTTCCTTGTACTTGCCTCTGCCTCCCAGTGCTAGAAATGACTATGGTGCCTTCTTTCCTTCCACAGGACTGGTTGTACTTTCCACAGCAGGCACTGGAGCGTTTGACTAACAGCCACCCAGCCAGGGAAGCAGGCAAGGGAGTTAGGGGAGTTTCCACTCTCCCAAGCTTACCCACGGGAGTCCCTGATATAGGCTACTGGGATGGTTTAGTAAGATACACGAGCCTTTATTTTCCTCCCTATTTATGTGAGGAACAGTGTTTTCTGTGCCATGGACTGGAAATTGTGAGTTCAGTGCCCATTACTGCCTGGATTTATTTTTCCTTGTCACACCACTGTCTATCAATGTAACATTTTCCACCTGAATCCCTAATGACACTTTCAAAATTAAATGAACAAAACTTTACGACGTTCTTCTTAAATATTCACAACCCTAATTTTGCAAACACGTTGCATGATTTAGTAGAGTTCAGCTTGAGCCCTGCACCCTTTTTGTCTCCAAACACTGATCAAAAATTGTGATGGCTGTCTCTTGGGAAATGCCCCCTATTTTCATGACTAATTTGTACCTAATGCCACCATAGTCTTGTTTTCATTCACAGAAGCCAAAGTGCTTCATTTCACACTGGAAAAAAGGAAAAAAAAAAGCCTCTCCAATGGTTTTGCCTCTTGTCCTGCATTCTGTCAGTGAGTGGCATAGCCCTAAGGAATACATTATTACTGCTGCAGGCCACTCCAAATGATTCAGAGACCCTTTATATCGTAGCCAAAAACAAATGAAGAAGAATTGGGTCCCCTGGGGCCCAGATATTATCCAGTTCAGCTGAAGCCATTCTCACTTGGTTTGTGTGAAAGTGATTCTGCATTTTAATTTTTAATAATTCTTTAATCCATCCGAAATGGGGGAGAGCAAACAAAGCAGAATCCCTCTGCAGCTTCCTTCTTTCCTGCCTTATTGATTTTCCTTAAATTCCATATTCCTCTAGTTTTTTAAGCTATTGGTTGGATGTATTGGTATTTCTTTGCTGCACTGTAAAGCAGTAGGAACTTGCTAGGAACTAGAATTTTTTTCTATTATTCTTCTTATTTTACTGAAAAAATCTGTTAAGACACACTTTTATATTCCATTGAAAGTTAGAAACACGTAGAAACAAACTAGAATTAGGGTTGCACTGCATTCTTTACAGATTCTCTCTATTTCATCTTCTCCTTCTTGTAATCTAACTTTTCCATGTTATTTCTTCCTACTGTAAATTGTTTTATTTCAGCACATTTCTTTATCACACCTTGTCTTACCATGCTCTAGTTCCTGTATATTCTTTGTAAAGATGTGTGTATATTATTGAAACTCC
This sequence comes from Oxyruncus cristatus, assembly GCA_013399855.1. Lineage (NCBI taxonomy): Eukaryota > Metazoa > Chordata > Aves > Passeriformes > Cotingidae > Oxyruncus > Oxyruncus cristatus. Next base: position 666,853 of record VXAY01001848.1, read on the forward strand.
CTCAAAACCTTGAAACATTTTCTTTATTTTAAAAGTAGTTTTATCTCAGTTTCATAAAGAAAAAGATGAACTTGAGCTCAAAGCTTCTCTGTCATAAAAAGTCCCAGTTCTAAATGAACAAACTGTAGAGAATATATACAAACCTCATCAGGAAGCCATTTTTTACCAGCAATTTAAAACCGAAAGAAGTAATGAAATACAGAGGGGGAAGCTGAACAGTGAGGATAGGACAAATGTCATCGATTTCAATCTTCACAACTTCAGAGTCTGAAAAATCTGCGTGGACTGAGCCTGCATCTTACATGCAATTACATGTAATCTGGAGAGCTGAAATGGAGAGGATTAGTTTGCTCCTAGTTCCAGTGAATGCTCAGGGCCTGATTGTATTTTCAGGGCACTGGTGGGCAGCAACAGATGGTGGTCATTTCCCTGGCAGGCCATGGCAGGGATAATTACCAGACACTGTTCCAAGGTTTATGATATTATAAACCTCTCTTTCATTTCTCATTCACTGCATGTGGAAAGTATGGCCCTTTTAACTCCCTTCTTATTGATTTTATACTAGTGCAACACCTTTGCCTTCAGTAATTATGAAATGATTCAGTGGTGAAGTAAAACAGGAAATAGACCTTTTAAGTCAATAAAAATACTAAAAAATCCCAATCTTAGTGTTGATTTTATTTTTGCATTTGAAAATGGGGAATAGCTTTGTGTTTATTAATGAAATAAAATGCAATTATTAGTAGCAGAATTTGCTGCTGTCTTCTAAAAATTGTTGATGTTTAAGACAATTCTGAAATAAATTAGCCTGTGAATGAACTATGCCTACAAGACTCGTAATACTTGGAATGCACCAGCCAGAATCCAGAATGCCTGTTTTTAACTGTACTAACAAACTTTTTTAGATTAGTCTGTTCTGGGTTGACTGCAGTACAGCAAATAAGGAAGACAAAACTCAGGCCTTTGGGAATATACAGAATGGGTATTAAGGGAAGTTAGAGCACTTAGGTGAAGATAGGCACAGATCTATTTCAGCAGAACACTCTTCTTCACAATATTTTTTTAGCAAGGGTAAAGAAATTAACTGCTTGTTGTGTCTCTAATAACAGTGAAGAGACTCACTCTTCTGATAAACTTAATTCAATGTAGTTAAATTGGCTAAATCTGAACTTTAACATGTTTCAGAGATTCAATCTCAGAGCAGAGAGATTTACCCAGTCAGTCCAGAAGGACCCTGAAAAGCTTCAGAATCGGGCCGACTCAAGTTCAACACAGAAAAGCAAAAAGTTCTGCATCTAGGGCAGAACAACCTTGTGTGTCAGTACAGGCTGGAGGCCAGCCTGCAGAGCAGAGCTACACTGGAAACGGTCTGGCATCACTGCGGATGCCTAGTTGGAAATGAGCTACAAAGTGTGCTCTCACAGCAACAAGGCAAACTACACATGCATGTTGGGAGAACAGCCAGCAAATCAGTTATCATAACCTTCTAACTCAGTACTTGTTGAAGCTCACCTGAAACACCAGTTTTTGGACTCTCCAGTTTGAGAGAGATGTTGATAATTTGGAGCAAATCCAGCAGATCAGACAACAGTAACAGTCCAACAATATCAGACTTGCAAGGAGAGACTGAAGCAGCTGGACTTGTTTAGCTCAGAGAGGAGGTGACCATAGATCCTGCAGCTACTCTGCTACTGACATAATACAGCCCAGCTCTTCTTAGCATAGATGGAGATACTGTAATGTGCTGGAGGAAAGAGTTCGTCACCGTGATGGCAGGGCAGGGCTGGAAGAGGTTACCCTTAGAGACAGTGCAAACTCCATCCTTGAAAACTCTCCAGACTGCAAGCAAACAAAAACCCTGGCTGGCCTGATCTAGGGTTGGTGACAGTCAGGGTTTGAGAGGAATGCTCCTCAGGCTGACCTCCTTTTCAACCAACATTTCTGTCATTCTCTTATAAGTTTTCTTTCATTTTTTTGTGCATTACTTTGATGATGAACCCGTCTCGTAAGAAAAGTGCTCTCTGCCCTTTCCTTGAAGTGGAAATGTAATAGGTGACACACTTCACTATGGATTTTTTTCTTTTTTGTAAAGCAACACTGGCAACAGTGTTACAAAACAAAGAATATGAAATGCACAGAGCAACAGTTGTAAATTATTATGCATTATGAGTTCATTTATTCTCTCGGTTTCCAGACAGATATTAACAGTCAAGGGCCAGCTAGAACGGCACAGAGGGGACTAGACAGCCCAAGAGGAAACAAATGTTCTCAGGGCTACCACCTTCTACACCTCTTAGGTATTTGGTGCTTCACAGGAGAGTTGTCTCATATAGAAGCTGAGAACTGCAAATTCTCCTGTAGTTGAAGGCAAGAAAGTAATACAAGATGGGATGAAAATTAATTATTCCAACAGAGTAGGAAAGATATAGAGGGGATGCAAAAAAGGGAAATATCAAAAAAGAAGAAAAAAAAAAAAGAGTAAAAACACAAAATGAGCTCATTATAGAAATTCAGGAATCTTGTTAGACAAACAAAGTGTTAACATACTTATTGACCAAGAAGTTTCCTAAGTATATAAAATATTGTCTTGGAGATAGTCTATGCTGTGTACCCATTACTGTTTTGTCCCTAATTTTGTTTCCAGTGTGGAAAAATTATACCACCTTGCACAAGTACATGGGTTATTACTAGGGGGGTGTGGAAAGGAGTCTGTTGTTTTATAAGAGCTGTTAGAGGAAGTAAAAAATGTCCCCCTATCTACTATCAGAGGCCCTCTGAGACCTTCTTAGGGAGTCCTGTCACAGTGACCTCTCGTGACAATTCCCTTCAGATCTCACCAGAACTGATCCTTGGCAAGCTCAAAATCAAGGAGAAAATGAGAACTGACAGAAGATAGTCTTCCTAGAAGTAAATATATTGCCTCAGTGAAGCTCTTATCCTTTACTGTCCCTGAGTAAAAAGTGACTCGTCCTGAAGTTGGCTTGTGAAATGCTGTAAGAAAATGAAACTGTGAGATGGCCTGTGAGATACTACTAATACTTCTTGAAAGAAGGAGGGGGGATCATTCTTGTCCTCTGATTAATGCCTCATGCATGGCTCTAGTCCATTAGAGATATAATGGTGCCTTTAAGAGACCTCTGAGCAAAATGCTTTATGCAACGTATTCCCTGCCCTTGACATGGAGACAGAGAGTATCTTAAGCAGTGTCTCCAACTAACACAAAGTGTTCAGAAACAGAGGAATGCCCCCAGGGAGTTCTTTCTGCCAAGAGAAATTAGAGCAGCTCGTGGTTATTCTGACTTACAGGGGAAGCCAAGCCGTGCCCTGGGCTGCGGGGTCGGGAAGGTGCCGATTGTGACCGGCACTTGCCCGCTGCTCAATGGCTGAGTGGGGAAACCAAGGCAGTGCTGTCCTGCCATGAAGATTCTAAAACTTCAGAGAATTATTTGGACTAATGATTGGGGGATTTTTTGTTGTTGGGTTTTTTTTTTGTGTGTGTGTGTGTGTTTTGTTTTGTTTGTTTGTTTTTAATGGTTTTGGTGCTACACCCACTTCATTGTGTAAGACTACTGAAAGTAGTACATAAAAACAGGAGGGCTGTCCTGTCAAACAGAGCACAACTTAGATAGTCCTAAACCATTTAAACAAGGGGTTGGATGTTTCAAGCACATTTTCATTTCTAAGTCAGACTGATTCAGGTAGCAGCATGCACTGATTAATGGCATTGCCAGACAACTACTCAGTGGTAAACTGCAATGTGTTCGCACTTCAAATATGGGTGGTACAAGCACCTTTGTGGGCCCTGCTTGATAACGTTTAAAGTGCATGTGTGTGCACTGTAAGGCCTGATCTCATATCATCTTCTCTGTCCTTTTATTATAGTCTTCTTATAAGTGTTGGAAACTCTAATTTTATTATGAAATGTCAGCCCATCCACCCAAATACAACAAAAACTGAGGAATGAAACTACAGTAATTTGGCTGAAGAAAAAAAGTGGGAAGATCTGGGCTGATTCCAATGGGATGAGGTTCAACAAGGCCAAGTACCGGGTCCTGCACTTTGGCCACAACAACCCCCTGCAGCGCTACAGGCTGGGACAGAGTGGCTGGAGAGCAGCCAGGCAGGAAGGGACCTGGGGTTGCTGATTGACAGGAAGCTGAACATGAGCCAGAGTGTGCCCAGGTGGTCAAGAAGGCCAATGGCATCCTGGCCTGGATCAGGAACAGTGTGGCAGCAGGAACAGGGAGGTGATTCTGCCCCTGTACTCAGCACTGGTGAGGCCACACCTGGAGTGCTGTGTCCAGTTCTGGGCCCCTCAGTTCAGGAGGGATATTGAGGTGCTGGAGCAGGTGCAGAGGAGAGCAACGAGGCTGGTGAAGGGACTTGAACACAAGTCCTATGAGGAGAGGCTGAAGGAGCTGGGGTTGTTTAGCCTGGAGAAGAGAAGACTCAGGGGAGACCTCATCGCTCTCTACAACTCTCTGAAAGGAGGTTGTAGCCAGGTGGGGGTTGGTCTCTTCTCCCAGGCAACCAGCTGTCAGACAAGAGGGCATGGCCTTAAGCTGTGCCAGGGGAGGTTTAGGTTAGATATCAGAAAGAAATTCTTTACAGAGAGAGTAATCAGCCATTGGAATGGGCTGCCCAGGGAAGTGGTGGATTCTCCATCCCTGGAGGTTTTCAAGACGAGGCTGGACGTGGCACTGAGTGCCATAGTCTGGTAACCACAGTGGGGTTGGATCAAGGGTTGGACTTGATGATCTCCGAGGTCCTTTCCAACCCGTCTGATTCTATGATTCTATGATTCTATGATCTAAAATAGAAAGAATGACTGGTTACAAAAGAAATAATTGCAGAACAATAATAGGTAATAAGAAATTTAGGGAAAAGGGAAAAGAATAAAGGGAGAAGAAAAAGATTGTTTCTCTAGCACATTTACTAGACTACTACCAAAGATTACCTTTATAACAGCATCAGTTCCTCTAGATCACCAACACAAGAACTAATAAAAACTCACAATAAGAGTTACAGAGCTGACAAGTTTTTCCTCAGGAGCAGCCAATCTGTTGGCATTATTCTGGTCTATTACTTAATGTTTGTGTGCTAAACATCGTGTTTAACCTCAGTATTTGAGCAATGAGATTATTTCCCACCAATAACCCATCAAATATTTCGCCAATGTCATATTTCTCATAACATCATTTTCCTTCAAAGAAGTATTTTGCACCAAAGCACTCAAAGGAGAATTATGAACAGTACAACTTTTAACTAGTAGGAATCTACTCATCTCTGACATTCATAATTTTCTTGAATTTTGGATATATTGATTTCTGTCATATCCTGTGGTTCCACAGAAGCTCTTTCAGAAACAATTTTACTGTTGAAGGTGGAAGCCAATGACAGGAACTCAGCAAGTGTTACTGTTTATGCAGCTGAAATGCTTGTTGAACAAATGGTCCTCCACAGTGCTGTTATACTTGTCTCTCCCTGTATGCCAACTATGATATTTTCTAAACTATATACCCTCACGGTGTCTAATCACTGACAGTCAAACACTCCACTTAGGTATGGTTCCAGTAGTGCATAGGAGCCATAAAGAAAACTTAATGAGCTTCCTGGGGTTTGCCTATAATAGAGAAGCATGCATGTGGCATATAGCTGCTTGGAGCTAATTCTGAAAGAAAAGGAAAAAAAAAGAGGTGCAAAATCTAATATGGGGAAGTCTTGCACCAATTGGAGAGAACTGTCAAGTGCTGAATTTATAGCTAACCTTTTTAAAGTGCTAACCTGGAGATTAATGAAAAGATCTGAGATTCCAGAAAAATTCTTCATTTAAATTACTTCTTTCACAAGTGGTATGGCCAACAAACTTCTTCCTATAGATTTACAACTCACATCCTTTTATCTACAATAACTCTAGTTCTTTCCTATGCATTCCAATATCTTTCTTTCTCATTTTTGCAATATTAAGACCTTCCTCCAAATCCTTTTAACTCCTCTTACTGCTCTCCTGTCCACCCCCAAAAACCTATTAAGAAAGAAGAAACAGCCATGAATGTGAGACACAAATGTTTTAACTCCTCTAGCACATCAATGAAACAGATCAACTTAAGCTCCCCTTATTTTTTCCCCTAGTTGCCATTATTGGCATAATATCTTCCCTCAAGACAGCCACTGAAAATTGTAAGCAATTCAAACCCCTGAGAGGTTCGAAAAACCTCATTTCTGTCAAAATTAAACTGCTCAATAGGTTGAAAAATTACTTGGGGGAACAGTAAGTGTTTGCAGAACAAATAAAACCAGATGACCAGGATAAATAATTATAAATAAAAGTAGGAAGCCAAGAAATCTGACTATTAGCATAACTTGGAAGCACAGATGGAGATCATTCCTAAAACAAAAATTATAGTGTTGCTGTAATTCCCGAATTTGTCACTAAGGTTCACCCCGCTGCACCTTTTCACAGTCATCTTTCTTCCAAAACATCCCACCATATTCAGAGAGCTCTGTTTTGCCACCAGCAACACAGCTGCTGCAGTGTGATGGTGTAGAGCTAGAGTTCCAAGGGAGGGTCCCTGCTGAGGCAGTTTGGCAAAAGTGGGACTTGATTCCATAACCAGGTCTCTAAGAGGATAAATACATATCAAGGCCCAATAACTAGTGGTAGTGAGCCACTGCATGATGTCTGTGTACCATCTTCACACTCCTTGATTTCCGTGGGAAGCAAACCCACGTGTATAGACAAGGAAACTGCAGTCAGTTCTGGAACTGACTTCTGAACTGGATTCTGATTCACACTTAGCTTTGAAATTCCTAGTTTGAGGTGTACTGTAGATACAGCCATTCCCAGAGAAACAAGGAAGGCTCCTCTACATTTGTTTTTTGGTAGTATTTGTTTTCATTTTATAAAAAGGAATTTTCTTTCTCTCTTTACAAGGTCCTTTAATTATCTTTCCTCTCTACCCAAAAATGCAACAAAAAAGCAAAACCGCATAAACATGAGACACGTCATAATAATTTCTTTAGAGCGTAAATGTTTTAAGATAAGACAGGGAAGGACATGTATATTTTATGAAGTTTGCAAACATCACATTAGATACTCTCTGATCAAAATATGTCATGCTTTATGCTGAGGAACATTTGGGCTAGAGCATTTGCTATTGTTTCAGACATACACTTGAACTTTCTTACTTAGAGGTTTGAAGTCAGCTTGTTCCCCAGTCCCACAGGCTCCCTTGTTTCAGTGATGAATGGTATTAGCTACCTTAAATCAGCTTATCAACCACCCAAGAAAAATAACCTCAAATGGTTCTCCACATAAGGTCTACTCTGATCAATTATCGGGAAAAACTTTGAGATTTAAGACTACTCGGTTACTGGATAACATTTTCCTACAAAGTAAAGCAAGGAAAAAAATACAATAGTTAAAAAGTAACTTTAAATAGAGGCAATAATTTCAAGAAAAACAAGTGCAATATATACTGTAAATTCAAAGTGACACAAATAGAAACTTCATCTTTTTACGAGCTCAGAAATAGTTGTGACACTGCAAGAGGTTGGGGTAGTCAATAACAATTAGGGTAAGTTTTTGCTGTTCCAGTACATTTTAAGAATGCTATTGCTCAGCTCCGTATCGGTGTAGAGTTACTACTGGCACTATAACAAGAATACCAAGTTGATCAATTTTTAAAATTTTGAAAATAATTATTTTGATTGCTTTCCACCACAAATAAATAGCTACAAATCAAGAATTTTGTAGTAACTCCATGAAGTGATAGTAAGATTTATTTATTGTGGCTCACTTGTTATCTGCAGTTACTTCTTAAAAGCCTTGAAGTTAGAAAGCTGCTTGTAAACTGGTATGTAAGAAAGTGGCTAGTCATCATATGGTGCTGTTAAGAAAGAACTTGGGGGAGATGCTCTGTATCGTAATAGACAATTTCTTTGATGTTCTTGATGTTTATTTCATCACTAAATAAAATTTAATTGCTCAAAAAGGACATTTAGCCAAAGACTTTGTTAGTTTTCAAAGCCATCTCTTTCTCTTATGTAACAAACTTGTCATTTTGCACTTTTTCTTACCTTTGTAAGGAAAAGGAAACAGAGAAGAGCAGACTGGTGTATATGGTGTTTTCCAAGTTTGAATCTAAAAATTACCAGCAGTAGTCAGGAAAAAACTGGCAAGACTACAAAAACAGTGATTCTTTTAAGACGTGATATTGGAATTGTGTAGGCAGACTATGCAAGAAGTCAAAGATAACCAAATAAACTCACATTTTCACAATATAGACAATGGGAAAAGTCATATCAGAACATCTATGTAACATTCTAAAAAGCTGCAGTCTTTTTAAAAATTATAATGAGAAATGTTACCACTTTCACATAGATACGTGTGAGGAATGTTAAGTAAAATCTGAACCTAATTGTTCTTAAGAAAGGCTCTGGAGATGCATCATTTCCACACCCACCCCAACCATTTCTTGACCTTCAGTTGCCCTGAAAAGCACAATAATTCTGCTGTTTCTGGTAGACTTTAGTGATACACATCAGTTCTTTTCATTGCCAAATGTTGAAGATTTACAGTACACTGTAAAGACTAAAATACAGGCAAAATTACTTTATTTCTTATTGGGGAAGATGATTTCTGAATTCTCAGCACCTCCACACTTATGACTCACTCCACAAGTCCGTTTCCTGAAGGAACAACCCAAGTCATGTCAAGCAGAAACTGTGCTCAGCCAAAAGAGCAGGCATGTTGCTTCTGGTTCCCCTCCAGGTATTGAGCCTGGGAAGAGCAGAGAACTGGATGATGCTTCTTTTCCGAAATGAAAAAGAGCCGTGCTACTGTTTTGGCCAAGAGCAAATCTTTACACTGTCTCTGCGAGGACCCTGTCCCCTGTGCCTCACAGAGCCTTTCCATCCCACACCTTAAGGATTTTGTTTTAAACACTGTGTCAGGATCGCACAATAATCTGGTATACACGCAGTGGTAATTACATTTCTGATTAGTGAGTTATTCAACCGATATCAAATACATGTGACATAATTTAATCTAATATATCTTTCAAAGCTGCTCTGGTCTAATTCCTTTATTTTCACATAATAGGTTGCTTGGACAAGAAATTCTCACACCTGTACGCATATCAATAACTAAAGTTGTACTCGGTCACCCAATTTCATAACTCCCTTTAGCTTTCAGAAAAGAGTTCTTTCAAAATGCTAACGAGGTACACAGTTCACAGGGAATGTACACACTGGAAGAGGTAAGGCCAGAGTCACAGCTGGACTTTGCATTCTCATGAGAGTGGCAGGTTGTCCTCTCTGACTCATCCCCATGCTGTGGCAAGGAAGCTGACAAGGAGGTTCTTTTCCCTGTCTCTTTTTTTATTACATGCTCTCACTGCTCTTGCAATAATGGCCTTGTTCAGTACAACGAGATTTTTATGCATGTGTTTCTTTGTTGTATTACACTGTGATGGGGAAGCCAATCCTTTTTTTTCAGGGGATGTGTTGAATGAATATCCTTCAGGGGATAAAAGCAGGTCAGTTATTTCAGTCGGCAGCATCTCCAGATGTAATTCCTCTATGAATTATATACACAGATATAAACTAGCAGACACTTCTTAACTGAACTAGCATTTGTAAGAGAAGAGGCAGTAAACTGAAGAAGTTAATTTTCTATGGCAACAATCCTACAACATGATTTGTAGCTGTCTTGTACAGACTGACTTTGTTTAACTTCTGAAAATAGGTCTCGTACACACTGACTTCATTTAACTCCTTAAAAAAGGTTTACTTTGATTTCAGTTGATGTGGTTACTTTGCTTTTGTAAGTCATGTCATATACCCTGTATTTAAAGAATTCTTTTCAGAGACTGGCAGAAAGAAAAATTGGCAGGAAGGTATAATTATGAACTGAGAAATTGTTCTATATGATGTGAGCTACAAAAAGTGTCACATTGCTCTAAATTGATGAAGGTTTCCAGTAATACAGGAAATAGTAAAAATAGAATCTCAAATACATTAAACACATAGCTTAGGAATCCTTTAACAGAAAAAATTAGTTTATTTCAGTTGCCAGAGAGATAAATATGGTGCAGAATATCTGTATAAACAGAATTATAACCCGTGAAATTCACTAAAAGTATAAAATACTTATTGTTTAACAAGTTTAAAGAGAGGAGCCATAATTATGTCATCTGCATATCTTGCTCACTGGCAAACTGCAGTGCTTACTGATGAAAATACCTATTTTGTGAACTTAACTGTTTATCTGGACTGAAGAGATAACCATCTCTTCCTTGGAAAGTAATCAGTAAGTTTTCATGAGACTTGAACAGTGATGTATAAGGAGTAATTCTGGAGGATATTATGTCCTGTGGGCATACTTTTCCCTTACAGTTTCTCAAACAGTTTATTTTCAGTCTGAGATTATTTGCTCTTACTTTATACCAGCGATATTGCATTTTCTAGTGAGTGAGTCTGTGAAAGCAACGGAAGGGTAGAATTGGAGACTCCCATTGCTCCAGCTATCTCCCACCCATACATCCAGGTATCAGGAGCAATGAAAAAGCATTAACACAATTTAGAAGTTTTGACTCCTCCTAAAGCTAACAGTTCTATGGCCTGTGTATGAAAAGGTCTGTCACAAAATCAGGACCATATTTGGAGAGGAGACACTGGAAGTCAAGGCAGATGCAAACCCTCAGCCTATTATTATCCACATTTAGTTTGAGTGGTGAACAGAAGCTTCACTCAACTGTGTCCTTCGAGATTTAAGGTAATATTTTTAAACATAAATATTAATTTGTCATCTGTGGATGGTCTCCCCAACCTTAAGGGATGGTAATGAGACTACAATGGGGGCAAGATTAGAAAAGAGTTGAAGGGGGGACGTGGAGGAGGAAGAGAATTAAGCAACCATAGGTTGTATATAGTATTTACTATGAAGGTAAACACATTTTGTGAAGAGTACTACTGTGTCTATTAACTAGAGGTCAGACAGACAGATTTAGGAATGTATCTGTGAGTTGGTAACTAGAACATCCTCGTGACATTCTTTCTTACTTTGACTCTGATTAGTAAAGCTTCTTTTATTTGTTTCCGTCAGTTTGTGTTAAGTCATTATTGAAGAAAAAGAAAACAATCTGCTTTATTTGCTTCATAAATATAATTATAAACTTGCCAGAATGAAGTTAGCCACAAATTAACATGACAGCTACATTCACTTTCACATGGATTATTTATGAAGAAAATTCAATGGGGTAAAGCTACTGATAGGACCAGGTGTTGCTGTAGAAGCCAATAGAGTTGCTATAGTGACAGGCCACAAGAATGGTCTAAAAGGTATGATAAATGACAAACATCTTGCAATTTGTAAGCCAGCAGAGCTTGGAATTTAAGGAATATTGGTTACATCTGCAAATCCATCTTCTCATATGGGAACAGGAGGGTATATTGTATCAGGGTCCCCAATCATCTGATACACTCCCTTGGCTCTTTGATGCTTATAAACACTGCAGTGATCTCAATGTCTATGTAGTGACTGAATTACTCCCTTACTCTGTGCAGATACAGACAGTATCTCTCCCTTTCCTCTAAGAGTTAGACTTAACAAATTTCCCACAAGAAGATTTTCCTCATTATCTTTGGAGTTACCGGTATAAGCTATCTGTGGTGGCATTGGATTTTAAATATTTAAAGTTCATTCACCTTTTTAGATCTCGGAGCTGCTGTGGAAACTGGCAGCAGATTTTCCAAATAAATAATACAACATAAACCTATTTTATACATCAGTTAACACTTCCAGACTAAACAAAACGGAAAAAAAAAATCCAGAAAAAAAAAAAATCAGATCCTCCATAATTATAGAAAAAAAAGCCTATAGAAAAGAAAGCCTAGAAACTTCAGTAAATCTGTTACTAAAATCTCAGAACTGTATTTAAAATGTCAGAACTTTCTGTGTGGATAAATGTTGCATTCATCGATATTTACACATACTATAAGGTCCTTTTTTTTTTTTTTTTTAACCATCTTGAATTGCAGGAGGTCAGAAACAGCTTATGCATATACTGACAAGGCTTAAGCCAAGAAGTGGGAACCATAAGGCTAAGAAATGAGAAGAAAAAAAGCAAAATAAAAAGCCCTGCACTTTGGCAATAGCATCATATTGAATATTGGTGGCAGTGACAAATTAGTACTAACCTTTGAATCAACACCTGCAATGCCACAACCCCATACAGAAAGCCCGAAGTCACAGTAAACTAGTTAAACAATAAATTAATGCTAGAAAAGCCCCATTTCAATATGGTATTAGCTGGAAGAGTCCATCGCAGTTCTGAAATGTATAATATATTTAAGGGTCAAATTAATCTTTTACATTGCCTTCTGCATGTCTGGTCAAAGTCACTTACGTTAGTTCCCCACTCACTTTTTTTTCCTTTTCCTATCTTGTGGTACAAATACTAAACTTCAGTAGAAATGGCTACAATTTTCTTATTTTGCCAAGGTTAGAAACTTCTGTACTCGTACAACCCTTTCTATTGCTCAAAAGGGAACATGAGCAAGTACCGAAAGTTATAAACTTGAGAAATCACCTTTCTGGATGAAAATGAATTACAGTTTGCTACTTCAGCCACATGGTGTGGCCTGGCTATGTGAAAGAAAGCCGTCACCAAAATGACTGCATTTTAAGGACTGGAAGAGCAGCACACAGGACAGGAGTTTGCTGTAAGCTGCTAGAAGTAAACATTTCAGAATGGTGACTTGCATCTTCTGTAGCACACGTGGTTACACAACAAGCATCAAGAGCAGCTCCTAACTTGTCATGCGTGCTGTGTGACCCAGAGACAAGGGAAGAACAGTGTATTCAACCTCTGCTCCACAGAAAGTACTGTTTCATTCAACCAAAGTCAACTTTGCAGCAATAAAAGCTGCTTTGTATTAAAATAACTGCATTGCAAGCAGAGGGAGGAGGAAAAACTCCCACTGGCTAAACTGTGAGCAAGAAGAAGATTGGGGTTGTGCTCCCCTTAACGCTGCATGTTACACAATTATCTTCCTTTTAATGATTGCTTCACTGAAGCCTCATTGTGTGCCATGGAAGGAGTGATACACTCAAACCTCTCCTAGGGGCTGTCTTCACTGGGTGGCTGCCTTCTCTATTCACCTTCATCACAGCAGCTATTACCAAACAACTTGCCCCTCCATTGCCATCACCTACTTTTTGCCCATCTCCACAGGGGTCAGAGGGTGCATGCTTTCCTCAGCCTCGGATGATGCTTTTCCACCTCACATCTTCACAAAAACCTGCAGCCCTGAAGAGGCTGTGACCATCCACGTCTTTAAACAATGCAAGCCATACCACCTATTTCACAGAATCATGGAATCAACCAGGTTGGAAAAGACCTTTCAGATCATTGAGTCCAACCTTTGATCGAACACTTTTCTACTAGAAGATGGCACTAAATGTCACATCCAGTCTCTTCTTAAATACTTCCAGGGATGGTGACTCCACTACTCCCTGGTCAGCCTTTTCCAATGCCCAATCACTCTCTCCAACCTACACCTCCCCTGGCACAGCTTAAGGCCATGCCCTCTCATGCTACAGCTGGTTGCTTGGGAGAAGAGACTGACCTCTGCCTGGCTACAACCTCTTTTCAGGGAGCTGTAGAGAGTGATGAGGTCTCTCCTGAGCCTCCTCTTCTCCAGGCTAAACAAGCCCAGCTCCCTCAGCCTCTCCTCATAGGGCTTGTGTTCAAGTCCCTTCACCAGCCTCACTGCCTTTCTCTGGACATGCTCCGACACCTCAATACCTTTCCCGAACTGAGGGGCCCAGAGCTGGACACAGCACTCCAGGTGCAGCCTAACTGGTGTCAAGTACAGGGGAAGCATCACTTCCCTGGTCCTGCTGGCCACAACATTCCTGACACAGGCCAGGATGCCACGAGGTTGATTTTGTGCCTTGAACCTGCCTGCTGGCTTGTCTCCCGTGTGCTGGCATCCGTCTCCATGCTATACAACTTACTGTCATCAATGGCAAGTTGCCTTCCCCCGGAGAAATAGCGGTATCGTACTGTGCTGTTCACCAAGGACAAACCAACAGAAAACTCAAGATTACAACTGGACTGACACATCACTCGTGAAAAAAGAGTTTGCTAACTTGTGTGGGCTGCTGACTGAGCTTGCAGTATGTGCCTGTCTGGTCCAGGTCTTGCTTTTTTAGTTTAAAAACAGCCATCAGAACTCAAAAGAAAAGAAATACAGGGATATCCCCCCCCAACCTAGATGTTGGTCATGCATTGGGGGATGTATCGTGATGTACTATACTGTATTACACAGTGCAAGACTCAGTATATTTTAAAGGCTCATGAAAAAATTAAAAATGAACTGCTTTCTATCTCAGTATCTCTCTTCCAACCACTGGAATATTCATGTTCTCTACTTTCCTCTCTAAATTCTGTTAATTTTAAATGAGACATCACATAAAGCACTCAGAGATCACATGAAGAGAAAACTGCAAATTTTCCATTTTTCATTTCTCTATATCAATAGGGAAGAGAAAGAAGAGAGACTTAACTGAAAAAACAGAAAATGCCAGGATTTATGAAGGCTGAAAAAATCTTATAACCCCAGAAACTTGTGGTCTGGTAGTGCGCTTTGCAAAGACAAAGCACGCCAGAGGTCCGAATTCAAATCAGCCAATCAAAAAATTAAGACCCAAGAAATCTTCTAGACTCTACTGGAATTTGTCTTCAAAGGTCCAAAATGTAGAAGTCTTATATGGCTGCAGTACTTCAGTTTTTATTTGTTTCTTTTTTTTTTTAAGACCAAATAGAGACATGAAAAATATTTATCATCATAGAGAAAGGAAGTGGATTGTTAATGCTATATGAAAATGTTATTTACAGAGGAAAAAAAAAAGTGCATTATAGGCAGAATGCCAATGTTTTTTCATTTGCTTTGCAAAAGTGAATATTCTCCAATTAAATGTATTTTAAGAAGGCTTCCTTTGATTCTTTTTTAAAAGCCCTTCCTCAATCAAAACCATATTTTTTTAGTTCCTCATAAGATCTTGTTGTGGGTAAACATTCAGAGGAAGTGGAGACTGGATAACAGCAAAAGTTTAATTAGTTACAAACATCTTCCCTGTGTACTACATGGAAGTTTAGCACATAATATACCTTAGTCTTAAATTCTCTCCAATTTGAGGAGAGAACCGCATTTAAACAAAATACACCATCATTCATCTCTAGGTGGATTTAGAATCAGCTTTTTTTTATGAAGATGCTAAAATACTCCTCTACTTAAGAAATACTCAGAGTCTTTATTTCAATATTTAGTAACAAAAAAAGGTGGAACAAAACCTCTTTATTCTGCTTGGTACTGAAAAAAATTAGTTTTTTATTGATTTTACAGACTTATTTTCAATATTTGATTTTCAAATACAACTACTAAAATCACTTCTGTTTCTGAGAAAGACAAGAAGAACTAGGCACGAAAGAGTCTTTAAAGAATACAAATATAAAATCCAGTATTTGGATAAACTTTCCGTAAATTTTCTTTGCCAGACTCATCTAGTAGTCTTACCACTTTTCTTCTAACATGTGATTAAATTTCAATATGATGTTTTTTAAAAAACAAGACTACATATAATTTCTCTTCTTTTCAAATTCAAAAAACCCCCATACCTATTGTAAAATCATAGTCCATTTGCAACCTCACCATATCATAATTCAGTTTTTATTTTCATCATTTCCTTGTGTGCCCTATGTGGCAGAATTATAACACTGTATATTGAATAGAACAGCTTGAAGACTTTCACAGGTATTTCTTATTATGTTAAATTACTTCTCTCTCATCCAGACCCATCCTAAAAACAGATTATTTTACAGTGCCCATGCAAAGCACGTATATTACAACTTCAAAAGGAAGGCAGAAAAAAGCCCACAAACAAGTCCTTGTTTCTAGACTTCCTTATGTGTCTTAGAGTAATTCTATCATCTGGTCTTTCCATTGTAAAGACTGTGTTTTAGTACTCAGTGTAAGGTAATGACAATTTATTCTTGTTCTGCTTGCAGAACAAGAAAGTAGATACAGTAGATAAATTAATCACTGTAAAACATTCACTGAGTTCTGCAATTAGAGCTTTATCACTGAACAATGACATTCCTCCAAATACTTTCATAAATCTTTATGTTTAGGTAGAGCAGCATTACCCACCTTGCACACTGCATTCTTTACAGGCCAGGAGCAAAAAAGTAGCAAAATTAAGTACACAGTCCACAAAGTAATAATTCTGGAATATTACAGATGATCATCCGTAGGGATGGAGCCTAAATGGGTACAATAAATGTATGTGGACGGCCTCTGTATGTCACCCTTTGTCCTGCTCTGAGGGAAGTGCCCACAAAAAGGCCTTTCTCTGAATGTGGAAAAGCAAAGACATGAAAAGTACTTAATGGGAGCTGGTTTATTTCTGTGAACAGGACCAACAGAGAAACTGGTTACAGACTCCTTTATGGCTGTCACTTCTAAACACGTCCAGTTCCAAGGAAGGACAAACCTTACAGAAATAGACTGAATTCCAAGCAACATTAGTTTGGATTTATAGGAACTTTACACTGATTCTTTAATGGGATTTCTTTCAAGTGCTTTTGTCCTTGAACCTTTGATAAAGTTTAGAAATGTCTGAATTCCAAGATACCCAAGCCTAGGGAAATCCAGTAACTGATTCATTATCATCTTTCTTCAGAACAAACAAACAAAAAAGTTACCACAGACATTCTTTGGATAAGCATTTCTTAAAGCACATGAATACTTCAGTGAGGAAATGCGATAATTAGTCAGATTTTTCAAATGTAGCCAATCAGAATGTGAAGATCAAGGAAAAAAACACCACCAATAAAAACAAAGAATTTTTTTGACAAAGAGCAGGAAAATACCGAAGCATTCCCATATATATCTGAAATATTTTTTGTATTGCCAAGAATCAGCTTCCACCAAAAGGGCTCAAAAGTGAGTCTTACAGAATATTTGGCTGGAAAAATATTGAAGTAAACTTGGACTATTTAAAGAAAATTCTGAAAGAAAAAAAGCCAAATAAGAGGCTCAAAAGTGAACAGAAGTGTGAAGGAGAATACAATTCAAATCTCATAAAATTAGAGCTTCACAGTAATGACAAAATATAATTCAACTAAGCAAACTCAAATGGTTCCTTACATAAATACTTTCAGAACACCAGATCATAATTCAAAATAAAATTATTAGAATATACTTGTTCAGATTACTCTTATTCATCACTACTTGGTCTCACTGCAGAGCTGCCAGTTTGTCTTGAGATTAGGTCAATTTACTAATTAATTTTCAAAGATAAAGAATTAAAATGCACTTTGTATGAATGCATTTGTTCTACTAAAATGAAATTATGAAAAAAATCTCAATACTTTTAATTCATATTTCTCTTAACCCGACTATGAAGTTATGTCAATTTGACAAACTTTTTGGATGCAGAAGCATTACGAGCCTTTGATCCTCTAGCATAAAAGAGGAAAATCCATTTCTCGACAGATTCACTTACAGAAATCATAAAATTGTTTATATCTTGTTCCATACACAGAATTTGTTACATTATTGAGAGACTGTTGATGCCTATTTATCTAATTCATAACAAGTGACCACTGTAGCGATGCATAGAAATTATACAGAAGGGGTCACAATCAATCTGCAGACAGCTTTATGAACAGAATCTCAGTATGATAGACATGAAGGACTTCAGTCTGTAAGCAGGCACTCATTGTTTCACAAGTGGGAGCTTGAAGCAAGTAGGAGCCCGGGCAGAACTTCGGGGAACACACTGCTCTTGAATCAAGTCAAAATTCAGCAGTGCCTGTGAGCCAAAGGCAAGTAATACAGTGAGTCTTTACCAAACACAGCTCTGAGGAAAAGGGACCCAGAAATACAGCTGGATCAGGAAGCTGGAGTGCAGTGGAGGAAGCTATAACTGCTGCATCTGTGCTAAAGTGCCTTTAGGAATAGGTTTACAAAAAGGTAAAATGAATTTGAAGAATGACAGAGTTGTTTTATACTTACTAAATGTAACTTCACAGCCATGACTGCACAAGTTCATAATTCCCTGTACTTTTATCCTGACCTGATAAACAAAACACATATGTGCATTCTTTCAGGCTGCAATCAACCACAAAAAAAAAGACCTGACTTTGAAAGACTACACAATTAGACTTTGTCCAAATTCGCATGGGTAGTTTTGAGCCCTTATTATGTCACTGTAGGTCTAATATGCTAACCTAGTTTACAAATGAATGCAACATATTTCAGGATCTATGAGATTTGTCACTATGCTTATTTACTCTTTCTTTAGCAATGAATTTTGTTGCATTATATATAAATTGAACTCAGTTTCCTGACTTTTGTGATACCTGGCCAATTGGTAGCAACCACCAACCGTGGACTTCAATTAAAACTTTCACAGTACTCACAGGTAAAAAATGCGTCCTTGGGGCTGAGGGTTTTTTCTTCCCCTAAGAACAGAACACTGCTTTCAAAACTAGTGGATCAAACATTACAACCTCATCTACTAACTCTTTAGCCAATGATCCTTTGTCAGTTTATGACCTCAGAATTTTCATTATCAGCTATTGATGAGACTATGCTTAGGGAAATGAAGTTGCTAAAATTCAGCAAAGGAGGATAATCTTTAATTGAAGATCTCAGGCTATCTGGAGACATGAACTAATCAACTGGTTACTTTAGACAGGAAAAAACCTGCCTGAGTAATTATAGATAGCATAGCCATAAATGTAACCATTTTCTATAGAATACCATCTTGTGATTCATGTGCACTCATGAGCATTATTTTATAGTATGTACTTTGTTTAATACATTTAGACATTCATCTGAAACCTGACAAGCTGGTGCTGTATTTTAATTTATGGGAATTATGGTTAAAGGTGATCTGAACAAACAATTGAGAATTGAAGCGGTAATTAGCAGAACCAAGGAAGTGTGGAACGATTAGGGATAAATAAAATAAAGTCATTTTCTAGTAGAGGGTGTCAGAAAGGTTCTCAGGGAAAATGTTGAATGAATTGAAATTGTTTTATGAAAATACAGTATTATTATATGGATTAATGATCCATTAATGTCTATCATTTATAATCATAATAAAGTTTACTACTCAAAGCTATGTAAAATAATAGTGTATTTGATATATCACCATGAAGATGAAGTACCCAACTGTTGCAGTTAACTGTTCATATACACTGGGGCAATAAGCTTCTTCATTATATTGTTAAGTATTAGCATCCAGGACCCGCAGTTCTGCCTCTTCAATTGCCTCATATTCAATATAATACAAGAGTAATGCACAAAGCATACACTGCTTAGCGTTTAAATCTCCTCTTATGGTCTTTTTATTCTGAAAATAGTATCAGAGGAGGATGTGTTTTCATTCCCCCACTCCTGGAGCTTCACCAGCACGGTAGATCTAGCAATTGTCAGTGTGAAACTAAAGTGTCATTCAGGTGGGTCATACAGATATTGGGATCCACATTCACTGCATTTCCTAAATTGCAGTGTCATGAATGACATTTAAAAACAGGTTGGACAAAAATGTCCCTTTCCCTCATGAAGGGACAACGAAGAATTTGGTAAGCTTAAGGAAAATAAATGCTGATGCCACAGTGCAAATGCACCATCTGCATTCCCCAAAAAACATTCCTAAAGATTCATGGACCCTTGGCTACAGCTGGGAAAGCAGTGCCTAAGTCAGGTGTGGCCTCTCCAAAAACCTTGGCTATCAATTTTTCTTTTTTAAAATGCCCTTTCTTGTGATGATCACTTAAGGCCCAGCCCTGGATTTTTCTGGATCAGCCAGATGTGCTAGACTAAGATTAGAGAGATACTGCAACAGTGGCTCACCTTGTCAGGTGCAGATGAACATTGAGGTATCCTGTAATACACACCCCCAGATCTTCATTTGGGTGCTCCTCTCAAAGGGAGAAAATCCTATCATTACCAGTTCTGTGCAGGTGACATTGACTCCAACTGCAACCTTCAGAAACAAAGCAGGTGTTCCCACCCAACAAGGAATGCAGCAGCAATACCTTAGGAACAAATCACAAAATATTCCGAGATGGAAGAGAACCACAAGGATCATCGAGTCCAACTCTTACGTGAATGGCACATACAGGGACCAAACCCACAACTCTGCCATTATTACCATCATGCTCTACCCAACTGAGCTAGTCTCAGGGTCACCTGAAAGGTTTTGTAACAGCACTTAGTCAGATTTCACTCTTTCTTTTTTTCATGTGGAAGTGGGAAAAGTCGAGCAATAATCTTTGCATTTCCAAAACAGAATATGGGATTTGAGAATGTATTATGAGAAGTATAATTTTCTATGGGACAAATGGCAACCCCATTTGAGCTGTCACCAATCTAAAACCTTGAGTGGGGGGTCACATTTCCACTGTCCATGTTAATATAGTCTACACTGTGTTCAGGTGTGTATTTTACAGCAGTAATTAATACTTCGATTATTTTATATGAATGCTTCTCATAGTCTTCAAAGAAACTAAAGCCAATGAAATGGTTTAATTCAGTGAACTGAATTTAATCTGATCCTACCATAGTGACACTGATTGCAGATGTCTTGTAACTACCCTGGGATAAGTTAGACCTAGTTTACATATGAAAAGAAAATCTGAGATGCTTCCAGACTTCAGAAATTGGATTTGGTGCATAAAATTTTTGAAGCAAGAAAAGACTATCTAATCTGACCTGTTGTGAAACAACACAAAGCATGATCTGCATGCAGATCCTTGTTTGGCTTAGCCAGCTCATGTGCAGACATGCCTTTAGAAATGTAAATGGTAACTATTTTGAATTACTAAGTCTAAAAAATGTGCCTATGATTTTCAAAGTGAAAATTATTTCTAGGAGATACTAGCATTATTTGTCATCTTGGATAGAAATCCTGTAAGATCAACTTCTGGCAATTTTGTCTTCTTTTCTATCACAAGCTACAGGTATATCTGTTGAGTAGACAAACAAAAGCAAAACACTTTAAATTCTTTCACATGTTGCTAGACATGATAATTCCTGCAAATTCTTTCATAGTGCTTCTGACAGGGAACTGCCTTCTAAAGTGAAATTCTACCACTTGCGTGCTACCAGAATAATTTATTTCATAATGTAGCTGTGGATCTCATTCAGGCCCCTCAGTCTGGCAGAGACACATCTTGATGCCCAATGTTAAACAATAATAAATTCATATTATTTAGCTCTCTACCACTGCACAATGTAAACATTGGCTAACTGCTTCCTTGAACAAATTTTCTTTTTTTTTAATCTGATATTTTTTCACTGTCATCGTATTTTAGACATTAGCCTTACACATCCCTCAGGAATGGAATGCCTAAACACCAAAAAAAAGAAGATACATGTCAAGATAGGACAGAGTTTTGTTTGGGTTTTTTTTTTTTTTGGCAACTGCATCTGGTTTTGTCTTATCGTCGCCTCAAGTCTCACAGCTTTGCTCATACTACCTTCGTTCACCTGCATAGGTGTTTTCTTTTCTTTTTCTAGGACTGGCAATTTCTGCTTGCTAGCACATGGTTTTGTTTCCCTCAGGAGAACAGCAACAAAAAGGCAAAACCAAAAGGCTGTGAAACATCCTTGCTCTTGCTTCCCGTGTAGTAAGCTACAGCCCACCTGGTTACAAGGCAACAATTACATCTTTTCTAGTACCTCATCTTTCACATGTTTATAAAGGAATGTGTTTCACGTCTTAGAAACTCTCTGGACACAACGTTACTGTGTAATAATCTACTAAATATCAGAGCAAGTGCACCATTTTATCTGCTTTGAAGACAATGAATGGATAAGCCCAATATCACAGTCTTCCTAGGGACAGGATTGTCACTAATGAGCAGGAATACTGGCGTGATGCCATGTCCCTTTTTTCTGGGCTCTACTGCAGGGAACAAAAACAGAAAAAAAAAAAAAAAAAGACAGATATGTGATCTCTCTAAGTTTCAGCAACTCCGATTTGCCAATAAGCACCACTAGGGCAAAAGACTTTAATTTTCTCTAATTTATGAAGCAAATAAGCCTGGCCAATGGCCAATTTTAGAGCAGTAGCTCCAAGCTAGCTGACTACATCACAGTAGGTTATGCTATGCTGAACCTGCACTGTGCTAAATCAGAAGGCTTACTCTGAAGTTATGAAAATTAATCTAAATTCTCTAAAATATTTCCTACTAAGACACAGCAAATAGGAAAAAAAATCCTCAATATAAACAAAACAGAAATCGTCTCAGATATAAGACTGAGTGCAACTGATAGATTTTAATAGTTGTAAATTATATGTACAGTGCTTCTGACTTTTAGGCAATATACGTCTATGGTTTTACATGGTTAGGCATAAAAAGATCTTGAACTTAATTCTAATTAACTGTGGGAAGCCTTGCTGCAAGATGAGTGGGGTGAGAAACAATTGACTTATTACAGAGCTTGAAAGAGGCCAATGAAGGAGCTTGAAGTTATTATTAGGTTGCCAAATTTGTGGACTCAACAGTATCTATGGGCAATCCAATTTAAACCCAATTCATATCAACTTTACGTGATTTCTTTCTCATATAAAACTAAATCAATGGCATATTGAACTAAGTTAATAAAGATGTCTGCATGGGAAGTTGCATAGTTTTAACTGAATGAACTCTAAGAATGATATAATCAAAAGCAATGTTGCTCACGTGAAACCATGATAAGATCATACGCTGATGAATAGGAATTAG
This sequence comes from Oxyruncus cristatus, assembly GCA_013399855.1. Taxonomy (NCBI): domain Eukaryota; kingdom Metazoa; phylum Chordata; class Aves; order Passeriformes; family Cotingidae; genus Oxyruncus; species Oxyruncus cristatus. The sequence continues at coordinate 689,667 of VXAY01001848.1, forward strand.
AGACATTGAGACTTCTGTGATCTGTTTGCACACAATCTGTTCTATTTTTCAATATGTGCCAGAGGACCTAAATGCTACCCCTATTTTTTTTTAAGTCCTTTTGCAAAACTCACTGACATCGGTAAGGACAGCAGTAGGCCCCTGCTTTTGATTGCTTCTCCCTGTACATGGCCACAGGCAGGCTCCCAGTAACCTAATGCAAACCCAGATTCTAAGAATAACTGGCTAAATAATGGATGAACTGTGACAAACACACACACATTGTGTATAATCACAGTGAAACCTCTGAATTTTCACCGGTAACTCAATTAGGCAGTTATGGTCTAACTGCATTGGAGCAAGTGAGTGTTACTTACTGGCCTTAATTCTTACAAAGCCTGTCAGCCACTCCTAACTCTCTTACGCTACAGTTCTGGACTTCCTCACATATCAAGACTTAAACTTTCCAGGAAATCATCACAGATGATGGAATGGCGTAGTAGAACTCATTACTGAGTTCCCATCCCAGATGGCTTGGCAGTAACGCTCCTCCAGGTCCTGCTGTCAGATAGGAGCTGCATCTGAATTACCTCTATTCCAGGCTCCCGGACACCTACCTGCCCTTCTCTCCTACACATAATGTCTTCACCAGGCATTTGTTCTCACTATACCTCACCCCACTGAAGCATAATGGGGACAGCTGTCGTCACCATTAACGAGACAGGACGAACAGATGCGGGTGAAGGAGCCACTTGCTGTATGACTGGTGGTCTAAGTTCAGCACAGAGACACACAACGCGCAGTGCGCTCCAACCTGTGGTAGATGCTCACAGCAGTTACTTCACATGCCCTTAGGTCTTTGTGAGTAAATCCACATCAGAGTGCACCAAGCCAATTGTTCTCATCGCTGAGCACGAATGTCTTGGTGCTTTAATTAATTCACTCCCAGCATGAGCACCACTGTGTGGGATGCACACTCATTCTTGAAGAGCCTGGGCATATAATTACTACCGTGAAACAAAGACTAATGGACTGATAGAATCATTGGATGAGAAACATGCAGGGAAACAGAAAAGCAGAATTTTACTGAGACAAATCTAACTTGAACTCTTTTTGGCAGAAGCTGTCACCACTATATATATATATATACACACATATATATATACACACACATATTTTTTTTTAATCCTCACTCATTTCTCTGAGTCTCCCAAAGGCTTGGTGGCTTGATAAATGACTCTTTTTAGTTGTACCTAAAGTATTTAGTTGTATTTAAAAAATATGTCCAGTCGTATTTTTATTTCTTGGCTTAAGAACACTTGGGGCAGCTGGAAAAAGGAATATCACAGTTTTCATTTGGTTTTGTTCTTGAAAAGCTGCTTTATGTACCCTATGAAGCAAGATAAAAACAAAACAGAAAGAAAGAAGAGGGGAAATTGAATCATGGCAATAAAATATGAAGGCACTTCTCTGACTTGCTCAATAAATGTGCTAGTCCAGATAAATGGGAAATGTGTATATTCTGTTAGTGTACCTCTTAAATATGAATGGCTTTTTCCCCCTTCTCTCTCAGTTCTTCTATACCAGGGCACAGCCTTCCATGTAGTTCCTGTGACATGGCTGCATGTCGCAAGCTGCAAGTTTTCATGAGGTTCTGGTTTTCTGACTTTACATAGCTGACCACATTTTTAATTTATTCAACTGGTATATTCTGGCATGTACTCTTCTAGAAGAAAGAAAAGATAAAAATAGCACTGATTTTGCATCAAAAAAGCCCATTCCTGAATTTACCAGGAAAGTGATTGGTTTGAGACAAACATACTGATGTAAAAATTTTGGTCAAAACTTTAATGCAGAACAAAGCTACTACAAAAAAATTGAAAAAATCAAATTAAATGTGAATTGGACAAAAATTACAGAGAACATTATCAAGAAATGAAATGACACGTTAATGCTTTAAATTGTAGCATTTTTTTCAGTTAATTCTCTCTCTTTAGATTTAACAATACAAAGCTGTGTAAAACAAAAAAAAAAAAAAAAAAAGGAAAATTGACACCTTTGATCTCAGATTCAGATTAGAGACTTTCATGCTGTACATATTAAGCAAGTAGGTAATAACTAACAGGATATTCAAAGATATCATCTACTTATCCCATGACTACCCAAGGTTTTCCCCTTTGCACAGACAAATATTTACTGAATCTATGACAAGCTGATTTCAGGCCAGCTACTGGGACCTCATCTGGAATGTGCTAATTGGAAAGAAACATGTATACAAGTGTCTCAAAACCCAGATGATTGCCTGGATCAGCAGGCTATGTAATGAGGGCTCTGTTTCTGGGGTTTCATAATTTGGAATGTAGTATTGCAGTGTTGTCACCAATACAGAACAAAACAAAACAAAAAAAAGGAACATTCTATATTGTATTAAATGTGGAATTCTTTGTTTTGAACTACATCTATCTGCATTTGCTTTCCTGTTCCTTGCATCATCTTTACTATTCTTAAGAAATCCCCTTGCTTCACTTTCAGGAAAAAAAGGCAACATTTTCACACTTGACAATACCCTACAGAAATCCAGGCATTCGTTGGAGAATTAAAGAAACAGAGAACAGGTGCAAATGAACAAAAGGGGTCAAGCACGAGGATTTTTAGGTACATCTCACGGAATGAAATCTGTACAAACGGGAATAAACAAACCCTCCGGTGTGGCAGGTCTTTGAAAAGGCTTACCACCTCTGATTCATGCTGACAAACCCATGAGTCTCTTTTCCTGTGTTCAGTGCTACAGTAAAATCCCAAATAATATCCAATTTAAGAAAGATGGTGTCAGCTGCCAATCAACACAAGTTCTGCTTTACTATGTATCCAATTTATTCTCTAAGAAGAGCCCCAGCTGCAGTTTGCCTGCTCCCTTTTTACTGTATTTTTCCTATGCTGTTGCAGCTTTACACACATCTTAACAGCCCTCGATGAAGCTGTTGCAGGCTGTTCACAGACTGCACCGTGAACATGCAATACAGTGGCTTCTGCTGGTGTTCCAGAGCTGTTCATTATTGTCAGCATCTCAGCACACGGTGTTCTTACTGCAGGCTGCCAACTACTGTTCATCACGTGCATAGATTTTATGCTGAAAGACACCTCCTATTGTTATTTAATAAAATGACTATAATAATACTACCTTACATGTATAAAAATCCCCGTTCATCCGAGCGCCTTAAAATACTTTTATGAATTTTTTTCCTCGGATATAATGCTATGGATTGTTCCACCTGCCACTGAAAAAACAGCTCCTTTTGAACAGCTCCTTTTGCAACTATCTACTTACCAGCACAAAGCACTGCAACATCATTTTGCCCAGAGAGGTTGTGGATGCCCCATTCCTGGAAGTGTTCAAGGCCAGGATGGATGGGACTCTGGGCAACCTGGTCTAATGGAAGGTGTCCCTGCCCATGGCAGGGGGTTGGAACCAGATGATTTGAAGGTTCCTTCCAGCCCTAAAAATTCTACGATTCAATGATTTTGAACATGTCTGTATGACTACATCAGTTATAAAAAGGTAACCAGAGGAATCCCAGTGCAGAAGCACAGCAGGACAATGTTAGAAGGTACCAGTATGGACTAATTTGCTGCTCCTATGGTCACTGCTATCAAGAAAACAGTGCCACAGGTCTGCTGGACCACAAAAGTAAATTTAAGGGTAAGTCTGAGGCATTGCTTGAAACAATAGATGAAAGGAACTCAAGAATAAAGAAAACCTAAGATGCTAAGGTGTAGTTTTAACCATGACTATATTCCCAAAACCTAAACAGTCAAACAAGAAGTGCACCAAGTTTGAATTTAACATGGAAGCAGCAGGTGAGCTGTCTAGCATCAAATCAAACTCAAGCAGTTCTTCTTGCCTCTCTAGCTCCCAATTAAAAGAAAACATGACATTATGAGAACTCTTTCTCCTCCATGACCAAACTAACCTAATGGTTTATAGTAAGTTTCTTACTTTCACATAACCCTTTCAAGTGCATTGATTTAGAGATTGAAACTCCATGACAGCAACAAGTATCACTATTTCTCATAAGTGCTGTAGTAAGGCCTGGAAAGGGAAGGGAGAAGAGACAGGATCACATTATTTCCACTAAAGATATTGCAACATTATGCTGCAAAGATTTACTTTGTCCGTTCTCCTCATCACCTACACTTATAATATCAGCTGTTTCTTGGGAGGGTCATGTGCACTGTGCCACTCTGTGGCTTTGAAAATGCTGCTCACCTATGGAATAAATGTAGGGCTTCATAAGCTTAATTGTAGGATTAACTAAATTTTGGATGCTTTTCCAGCCAAACTCCTTCTATACCTAAGAACTAGTAAAAAAGTGTTTTTCCAAATACGTGTCCCACGTCCCACATGAACCCTTGAACCTCTATATGCACATCAAGGACAGCACATGTCCCTAAGTTTGTTTGAATCTCTTTTTGTTGAAAAAGGTTGTTATAGTATTGGCCCTGTTCTTATCTCTTGCACACAGTAGCCCAAATTCTTCCCTGTTACACAAGTCCAATCTCACATTGATTTCAATGGGTTTCAGCAGAATAACTGAAAGAGAATTTGGCCCGTAATCTCTGACTATATCATATAACTAGTAAGTGCTTAGCTAAGATTAGATTTAAAGATAGCCCAGGAGGATACTTCAAGGACTCCAGAACCTTTACTTACACCAAAGTCTCCTGCCTTTGGGGAAAACACAAAACAAAGAGCCTTTAAAGCACTATGTTCCTCAAATGGGGGGAAACCCTAAATTAGTGCATTGTTTCTTTTCCTCCACCTTTAACAAAAATAAGAGAAAATACTTATGTTCTAGAAGAGAATTTGGGGCTTCCTTTTCCAAAGAAAAGAATTTTTCTTACAAAAATATAATGAGGGTATACTTAATTGTCTTAGCAGAGGGAATAACTTTCTGCTTTTCTTTAATTCTATGTACCACAAAATTGGAAACAGCAAGTTCCTCCGTACACATTCATCTACAAAGATTTTCTTTTGACTTCCTTTGGTTGCCTAAAAACCTGTGTCTAAGTTTCTGTTGTGGGATGGGACTTTTTTAAAGCTTGAGTTGTTGAGTACACAATGTAGACTCCTACAACCTCAAGACTTTCAAGACTTGCAGTGACAGTAAGTTTTAATACTTGTTCTTTATTGAGGAGGTAGCTTATTAGCCTTTGTTCTACTCACAGGTCTTCCTCCCTTTAACCGAACTCAGACTTGTGAATTAGCAAGAATTAATCCCCAAAAGGAGAAGGCACCGAGTAAAAAGGACTCCTTTGGATTTCACAGCCCTGTGGCTGCTTGCTGCTGGCTTTGTGGAGACAAGCACAACACTATTCACACTCAAAAAAAAATCCCAACCAACAAAAACCAACCAGAAAATAAAGCACTTCTTCACTATCTGAATTCTTCAGTCACACACCATCACTCGATTAATATTACAAAATATTATGAGGTGAGAAAAAACAACTGTGATTTCTGTCTGGCATGGATGAGAAGACCAAGAAAGTTCTTCACAGCCACAGTCACATTTCCAGATTTTAGAAAGATTTTCATCTTAACAGATGCAGCAAATAATCTTGTTCATGAAGTAAACAAGCAACAAAATTCCTAAAAATCTTTGAACACTCAATGCAAAAGTAACAGAGAAATTAAATGGAGATGGTAATTTTGCAATCATTTTTTTAATAAAATTGCACTTGTAGGCCAAAAGAAATAAGGAAATATTAAGAGTACTAAGAAGCAGTGAATTAAGTCCCAGGAGCAATGGGTAACTCACAGCCACTTTTGCAAGCTTTTGTGTATTTAGATTTTTAATCTATTACACCTCTGGAAAGAAAAACTACCCTGGGTTTAGGTGCCTGCAGAAATGTGTCTTATGAAGAATGGTGTTGGAAGGCTTAAGCTTGCAGAAGCCCCAGCTCTGCTCCCTATCAGCTCTCCAGAGAAGGCACAAATCAGGGCCACGGGACCAGCTGAAAGCTGAAGGTCCCCTGCTCCCTCTCTAATTTACCTCAGGCCACAGTGACAGGCCTGACACACATTTAATTAATGGCTGTGGCTGTTAGAGATGCCACAGCCTGACTTGTTTGCTACTGCCCCTCTGGCAGAGGTTATCATCTTAGGAGAATGTTTCAGGGCTGCTTTACGGTGGAGCACTTCAGTTTGAATCCACCATCACTGGCCACGCGAGGCGAGTCTGCGGACTTTGCCTCTGGGGTAATGCCCTGACCCTGGTAGAAAAAGCATCCTGGGCAGTAACAACAAGCAGCTGGTCATGGTTCAGTCCACCACAGATGCAATCTTGGCAAGAGTGTCTCAGCAGTCTACAGATCTGGCAGACTTTGTGGTCATCCTTCAGTCACACCATCATAAACTGTAAATAAGGATTTATATATGTAATATTTATATATGTAATACCTTTCTGCAGCTCTTCCTGCTCTCTCCTCCTAACCACTCCTTCTTTTCTTCTCCAGGCTTAACTCTATACGGGTAAAATCGGTAATGGCTCTTACTATCATATGGAGAGGGAACACTTCTGTGTTGTCTTTGGTTGCTAGTTGAGCTGCAGTCTACTTATTTCACAGTTGTGTGGTATGGACTCTGAAAGCTATACCTAAAAACACTTTCCACAAGAACTAAAACAATTCCAACTTATGCCTGTATGCAACATCAGACTTCCTGTACAATTACAGGGAACTGCACTCTGCCAGCAATATTAAATTGAGGATCTCTCTTTTCCTGGCTCTGCTACTGCTGGACAGCTTATGTTCCCACTGCTTTGCCTCCATCTGTGCTAACAACAGAATCCTTTTTGATTAAAATGTTGCTGAGTTATATTGTGAAAGTTCATTTGAACTGTGCATTTGCTTCCCTTAGAAATACTTCTCCCCCATTTGGATGCAAGACAGAAGCATTCGAGAGTTACACCTCCAGCCTGAGTTATTTCATTGAGGGGGAAAAACAATAGATCTTTTAATTAAGGTACAGTTTTTCAAAACAGTTTTTCAAACTTAAGCTGTGGAATAGGATTTTCTTATTATGTGTGTATATATATTGTTTGGGTTTGGTTTGGTTGGTTTTGGGATTTTTAATAGAGACAGTTAACCAAAATTTCTGAAAAAATGCCTGGAGAAAAGTGCAAGTGAAGAATATCCACTCACGGGGATGTGCAGATTCTGATTTCAGAACATTCTAAGATACAAAAGAATTAGAGAATCTCACTAAAGACCTGTTTAAATGAGATACAGAAGGAACAATAAGTAAGTAGAAACTGAGGTTCTAAACACTGAATTGACTATATTTCATGAAGACATCTCAGGACACTTTGGTCTCCACAGAAAAATGACTTCTGGGTTCTTTTCTAAATTGTGAGAGATTTGCTGTGTTCTCACCAAGATTGACAATTGCATGGTCATTCAAGTTTCTAATGAAAACATGCTAGCTGCAAAGTCACATTTAGGTATAATGTACAGCAGGTAAGGAACATACATTTTATCATAGCAAAGACCATAAAGTCTACTTCCCAATTAAAGGAGAAAGGATAAAAATGTAACACATTAAAACACGGACTAATAAGGAAATTACCAGAGGAAATTAAGATAAATTAGTAATTAATTAGACCGTAATTAGGAGATAATTAAGGAAATTAAGGAATTTAGGATGCACATTATATGTTCTAGTTAAAACAATAGTTCTAGTTCAAAATCTAATGTCATTAAGCATTTTTGTAATTCTCAGGAACACATTTCAGGTATTAAATTAGTGAAGTTTGCATTTTCAGGGGGGTCTTCAGCTAAAACAGTATCTCTGTGTTCAATAATAGAGGATATTTTCTTCTTCAAGAAGAGCTGGATGTGTTTCTTTGGGAAATTTTGGGAATGATGCAATTCCTGCACTGAAAATAAGATCAGGTCTGAGTCCAGGTTTGAAGTCCCTTTAAGTAAGTGAAGCAAGAATCTGGTATTTTATATCAACCTTGCTGAAAGCAGGGATGCAAGAGAAGGAGACAAACAGAAAAACATTAAGATTCCTGTCATTTTCAAGGATCAGAACATGCTCATGCCTGAATTGTATTCCTAACCTATTCCTTGAATAGATAGTTTCAGGAAGGGTAGCTCAGGTTGACACAAAGGCAGGTTTCACAGGTACTATGAAAACAGAAGCACCTCTCTCTCTCACAATAATGTCCAAACATTTACTAACAAAAGAAGTAAGATCCTGTTTGTTTTCACTGGTCTCCAGAGTTCCAGTGCCACTCAGATCTAACATTTACTTGGAATATGCATTATTTAGCACGTTACAGTTCAACCCAGGTACAGCCAAGAGCAGGCATTACGTACAGTTCAGAGCTCGTGGGTCTAAGCTAACCACACTTTTGTATCAAGTTCCTACCCTTTTGCAAAATACAATATTCCATCCACACAGGGGGAAAAGGTCTGTTAGTAACAAATCTATAACATTGTACTTCAGCTATTCCAAAGCAATCCATTTTCCGACACGCTTAACCAGGAGTAAATTTAGGACTCAAATTATTAGGCTCAAATTAGCCTCTCTGCCTGTTATTCCCATCTGATATGAATTCTTCTTAGACCATAAAGCTACAGAGGTAAAGCCTGATTAAAAATAAAAAATGAGCATACACTTCTTTCTCCATGATGAAATACTTCTCTCTTCAATGAGTTTAAACTTGCAATTATGTTTGGTGACTGATGTCAGATAACTGCTGAGATTCTGTTCAGGCAGTGAGTAATATCTCTTTATTCCCTAGGTACTGCTTGGAGCCACAGGCCAGCTTCAGGAAAACTGTCTCTGGTGCTGATCAAGAAGACTAAGTAATTTGTGAGATGTTTCAGGGAGGAATCCTTAGAAAGGAGTACCCAACAATGCTCTGTGATCTTCTTCCCTCTCTCTCTTTCATCAGAAGTACATCAAAATGTATATAATACATAAATATAAATAATCTATTATTTACGTGGTATTAATTACTAGGATGAAAAAAACACTTGCCAAAGAAATCTATACAAGAGTCATGGGAGTCTGCCCACTAGAATACAATCATCCGCTAAATAAATATAACTATACTGCAAAAAATAGCAGGAACATGAGTACAGTATGATAGGAAGAGTAGAATAACATGTTCAATTGTAAATCACTGTGCATGGAAATTTAGGCAGGCATAATACAATTACCCAAATGGAGGTCAAATGCAATTTCACAGGGTGAATAGCAAACTATGACCATGTATCTGTTTAATTTTTTTTTTTAATTTCAGAATGATCCAGCCATTATTTAGCATTTGGAAATATATTTCATTTTTCATATGCTATTCCAATGAACACAATTAATTAATTTAGCAGACAATTATAATTTGCATGATTTTCACAAGGAACACTCAGCGTTAGGAGTTTTTTTATTCCAGTCCCCATGTTTAAACTAAAAAAGGAAGGGTGCAAAGTGAGCAGAGACTATTAATCATAACACTCAGCTGAAATCACCCCAAAACTACCTAGGATTATAACTGGAGTAGTCCAAGTCTTAGGTTTCAAATCCATACCAATTATCTCACCAAGCGTTCTGGTTTGTGATCAGCCTCAAGCTGGATCTGGTTTGTGATCAGTCTCAAGCTGGATCTCACAAAAATGAGGGTCTTGCTCTTTAAGTCCTCCCTTCTTCATGCTTTGGAGCTATTATTTACTACCTACATTCTTAATTGTTATTTACTGATACTCAGAGTTTTGGTTTTCTCCCTTTCCTTGAAGATCTTGATTCTGTAACACATACAAGAAACAAAATGAACAAAATAGCCAGGCTTTTCGAAAATGGGAAGTTTCATCATCACGTTCATTCAGAGTCAGAAGAAGAACTCTAATCAGAGGTGCTTGAGTCAGTGTTACCTCTCAGACACTGCTCCAAACAAATCGCCACTCAAGAAAATATTTCTATCACTTCACTGGCCAGTTTCTTTCTGTGTTAGCTTTCAAAACCAACTAAGCAAAAAGTCTTTATTTTTGAAGATCAGACTGTTTAACCTGCCTCACATACATACCTGATTCATTAAATATAAATTGACACAAGTAGTTAAAACTTGCAAAATATAATGCTTATCACAGAAAATGACATAAATGGTTCATCACCTTAAAAACCTTTAGTACTACCCCCATAAATACAGTACTTCATTAGTAAGACACTGAGTTGGATCAATGCTGGCTCCTCCTGACAGTTCTGCTACATACCTGTCTCATTTTGTTAGTTTAATGAACTTGTTTCCAGCTCAATCCCACAAGTATAATAGCGTGGTCTCTGCTTTA
>VXAY01001848.1:700018-716253 GCA_013399855.1 Oxyruncus cristatus
AAAAAAAAAAAAAAAAAGAAATTAACAATATGATTCAGCTGGTGCATATTTTAGACCCACTCATCTGTGCAATACTTAGTGACTTCTTTTGGCCAGGGATCAGCAATGAGCAGCAGTGTGAAGCAACTTTTTCTGCTGCAATGATTTTCCCTTGTGAAAACTGGAAACAAATCTAAAAAATCAGCTCGGTTTCATTAGTTAAAAAAGTTCTCTGAAAAATATTCACCATGTTCATCAGTTATTCCCTGGGCAGGGACATATACGGTGTACCCCTGAAAAACAACTAGGACAGGCCAGTGATACACTGGTATGTCTGGCCCCACTGTTTTCTGAGGTCGTCCCAGAATGAAAGATTTTCCTTCTGAGTGCAGACTGATAACATCATTGGAGTCGCAAGTCTACAAATAAGAGGTGAACTTGGCAACATCAACACTGAAATCATAGAGTAAAATTTATTGTGCGTAGCCCGCTTGTGCAGAGAGCTGAGCACGCTGGCACCAATCCAGCAAAGCACTTAGAGCAGGGCTGGGACTCCTGACATGCCAACAGCTCAGCCCAGCCCCCAGGGCTTTGCTGAATTGGGGCCTGAGAACAGAGCACCCCACTGGGCAGAACCCATGCCAGACTACTGTAGCAGGGGTCTGGCCTCATCATCCTTGTGCTTACTGGTATTTGTTGACAGCAGGGACATGGGTATACCGGGAAAACATCAAGGAAAACCCTGTCAAGGGAACTTCACCCAAGTTAATGAAGGTTTCACTGTTGCTTTCAACACAGATATCATTTCATTTAGTCTCCCTGCCCAACTGCTTTTAGGATTATTATTATTATTGTTAGTTTTTCTTTTTTATTTAAAGCATTTTTCTAATTGCATTGATCAATAATTTCATAGCAGGTCTTTGGCCACTGAAAGAGGAAATGTTGGTCCCTGAAGCACATAAACCAACTCCCTTTGAAATCTCATTAGCAGCTTGTCTGGTTGGTTTTGTTGGTAATGGGCTTGCACTGCATTTGTGAGAAGAAAAAAACCCAAAGTTTCAATACTCAACAGCTCAAACTATTAACTTTTTTTGAGGCATAGTTATGAGATGCTGGAAGATTTTTTTTCCTCCACGCTAATACCACACTGGCCAGAGCGAAGCAAGCACCTGGATGTATTGCTTGCTTCTTTAAGGTTTTGACTAGAAAAAAACTATCTCCATTGACTATGCTAAAAGATTTGAAAATTTTAATCCCTTAAAAACAATTTCCAGATTTCTAAGAGCATGCATACTTTTTAGCCTAAAACCATTTGGAAGGATGCTTACTAATGGTGAAAGTGATAACATTTATCTACTAGTTTATCAACATGTGCTTGGGCTTATGTGACTTAGGAGAACGACTTGATGACCTCAGAACAGAGGACCCACATTATTCAGCCTGAAATTTCTAAAGCCCTGAGGGAAACTCCTCAAAACAGGGGCAAGAGGAATCCACCCACGAACTCTTTCCCCCTCACGTTTCATGGTTTATTATTTTTATTTTATATTGAGAACCTTTGTCAAATCTTTGACATTTAAAACCAGGCATGACAAAGAGGTTAAGGTCCCAAGCTAAAAACCCTGTGTAATAGCAGCACACTTTCTCATCTTGATCCTAATAACTTGCTAGTAATAAACCTCAAGAGAGATGCAAAGGAATGATAATCTGAAAATAAAGAATGATGAGAAACAGCAGATTTTCTAACTGCAGTGAAACAGCAAACAGGATTGGTTTCTTTCAGATAATGCTTGCCTAGGAACCCATACAAAACAGCAATACCTTTAGTATAGTTTTAAAGATAAAATACTACCAAAAATCACTCTGACTATAGTCAATGTCTCCAACCTTCTTCTTTAGGGTCTCCTTCCATTCTTGTGTGGTCTTTTTTCTGCTGTACTCAAATATACATAAATCAAGGTTTTAATCTGAAAGCCTGTTATTTTTACAGTGATTTGCTCTCTTAATTTCCCTCCTACATATTAGCCTGCCTCTTCATCATGAAATCATTGTTAATTTTCCTTCCACTTCTGTTTTTCAAAAGGTTCTCCTCTAATTCCACTATTTTTGAATAAATGAGATCCCCACCCGCAGTCTTGCAGCAAATGATTTAAAAACCAACTTGCCATTCCTAACATAGCTCTGTTCATTTCAGCCTGGCCCATTAAAATCCTTATGTAGATATTAGCCATTAAAAAAAAACCAAACCAAACCAAACCAAACCAAAAAAAAAGACAAAAAAAAAAACAACCAAAAAAACAAAAAAAACCCCACAAGAACAAAGGAACCAAAAAAAATCTGGTAGCACAAGAAATGACAAATCAGGGTTGGGTATCAAATCTGCAGCTGGTATACACTGACTCTGCTTAAGCAAGTTTGCTATAATACCATCAAGAGGATCCGCACCTTGTTCTCTACTTCAGTCATTTCACTTCATCTATATCTCTAAAGGCATAAGAAACCATGAAGTTTAAAGGGTTCTGCCCCTTTTTTCTTGCCTTGTCCATTTTTTCCCTCAGCCCTGCATCCTCCTCCTGTCATCCTCACACCTTTCCCCCACCCCTACACATACAGGAAGAAGAGTCATGAGCCAGACAGCCCCAAAAATGATTTCTAGAAGAAACTCCCCCCTATCAAATTGAAATAGTAAGAAAAAAAACCACCTCCATCTTTTAAAGGTAATGATGCTGGGAGGGAATTCTTCCTTTTATCATTTTTCAGCAGGGCTGAGTACTAGCATATGATTTGCAGAATTCCTCTCCCCTTCCAGACACAGACATGGGATATAAATTCATATCTTTCTGTCACCATGAGATGGCTTATTGCCAGATGCTTCACAAAGTCCACAGCCATATCTCTAAACAGCCTCTATATGAAAATGAAGTTCTAATTCACCTGGTGACACTTCCTACTGCAACACTGTGATTTATTTTCCTTAACCTTGGGCTAATAATAAAATGCAAATAGAGATTGTTTGTGAAAATACAATTGCTCAGTTGTAGTTCTAACCCCTACAACACATGTTGTAGGTGTAGAATGGAAAGAACACAGAAGGTTGCACTTTATTCAGTGCAGCTAAGAAAAGCCACAGAGAACTTCAGCTCAGAGGAAAGAGAGCCTTGATGGCTTCCGTTACTCTGCCAGTTGTTTCCAGCACTGCTGGAGTTAATTGTCACACATCTTTATCTATGAAAAGAAGCAAAATCAAAGAGAGAGAGGCTCACAAAGAGGAGAAAGCACCTAAATTATATATACTGCATGGCTGTACATCAGCCTTCCCTTCTGTTTCCTACAGACTTACTTCCACCATCAGACAGGTCACAGCCAGGTTACATGTAGTGTGAAGAGACAGGGCTTCTTCTCTTTACTCAGAACCTTAGCTGAATGTTGTCTTAATTTAGTAATTCCAATTTTTTTTTTTTTTTAGAAGAGCCCATGGTATATGGTAAACTGTAGCTTTAATTTCCGCCAATAAAAAATGTAAAAGCTTATTAAAAAATTCTCATTCCGCTCCAGAGCCCTGAAACTAAATCATTGATTTCATAATCTTTAAATTTTAATTAAAACTAAACTCTCGCAAAACAAATTAGAAATACATAAATATCATGTGTTAAGAATACCAAAGGATTGTTCTGACAAGGTACAATGTCAGTCCCCCTGTCTCTGTGGATGCAGCATGGTACATAAATGTGTTTTGAGGCTTCCTCAGTCCCAGCTTCAGTTCGTGATCAAAGGAGCCTGTCAAGTAAATGTCACAAAATTGTCACTGCATTAAAAATGAACATAACTTTTTTTTTTTTACTTTTTTTTTTTTTAATTGGCTGAGGTTATTTCCATTAGAAATTACTAAATGTCCCAGAATCCACCAGAGAATGCACTTGAACAAGAATGCCCCGTTACCCTGAGTTCAGCGTATTCCCTGTGACTGGCTTTCCTGGGGAGGACAATGCCCCACGGGGTGTTCCACCAGCCTCTACCATGACAAATGCCAGGAGAGTCTGCCCTGGCAATAATGAAAGCACTTTTTTCCTTCACAGTCCATTCGTCAAGTTTTCATTCTTATTTATTTGACATGGAAGAAAAAAAAATAAAAACGACCTAACCCTGAAGATTATTTTAAGTGTAAAATGTTTCCACCGGCATTTGTATTTCTCAAATTTTGCACTCAGAGTGATAAGAGTTCTTGAACTGTTTTACAGAATTATGAAGAAAAACATTAGAAAATTTGTAAATGTTAATTTAAAAATAGCAGAAAACTTGCAGAAGAGTTAGGGTTCAGAGAAAACTGGCACTGCAAACTGTTACATACCTGTAGTACAGCGCTTTGTGCAGATGAGAAACCTGAATTATCTTAATGAATTTCTCTCTGCCTGGGAAAATAAAGACCAGCTAATACAATTTTTGCAGAATTAGGTTTCCTGATTAGCAAAAGCTGGGCAAGCTAAGAAACCCTTACATGTTTGAACTCTGGAACTGATGCTTTGCATTTATTGCCTTGGTTTCCTACGTTGCCAAAGTCTGGATACAAACAAAAGATATGTTGGGTGAAGATTTAGCTGTAAAGTCACAGAACACAATAATTGTGAGCAAAATAAGTATGTGTGCAACAGAAAACATCCCAAGGAAATCCTCATCAGTTCCCTTTATTATTAGAAAAAAATCTTAATTTTTAGGGTCTTCTTTTAGCTGCTGAAACATTTTCTAATTTCTATAGGGAGGGCTGGTTCCACTCAGTCCCCAATCTTTACTTGGGAGAATTAAATTTGTGCTGATTATTTTTAAAATATTTTAGAATGCTGTAGCAAAAAGCCTTTCAAACTATTTCCAAGACTAAACTAGGGTGAAGTACTGTTTTAAACACGCAAACAATTCCATAGCCAGTGTCTTGACAAGCTTTAGCATTTTCAGTTGAGAAGCGCAGACCTGAAACTCACTCGGGATTGTCTCTCACAACAAGGACTCATCTTCTGCTGGATAGGGGAAAAAAGCAAATGCTAAAGCCATGCTAAGACTTTGATCACACTTTACACATGCTCAGCATTTTGGCAGATGATTTCTCAGAAGAGCCCATCTGCACTGACCTGCTCCTAAACGGGACTGCATGGAGTGTGTGGAATTTCAACAGTAGCTGCGGCAGCTAGATGCCACTGTGGCACAAAGCACTGGAACTGAAAGCAGAGATCTTTTTTCCTTCCTTCCTCTCCGTTTGCCAGGCATGCAGGAGGAAGCTGGAAGCAGCCAAACTTACACACAGATGGGACCAGGAGCTGGACAGGTTCAGAAGGCTTAGTGCAGGGAAAGACCAGGATTCAGGAGGGGGCCACACTGTGAAGGAATGAGAGAAGGAATTGGGCTCAAGAAAGTACTGAAAAAATTATTTAGGACTACAATTCTATGAATTAAAATATAAACTGAGCAGGAGCTAGGGAGTGGCTCAAGATACTGTAATTTCACATTGCAAATTGGGCAGGAAGAAAAGGAAAGAGAAATCAGGTCTGAGTCCAACATTCTTATTTCTCTACAGCTCAGAACAGAAACTGAGAAATCTGGTGTCAAATATTTGTCTCCTGACAATTTGCCCCCTTAATGACAGACAGATACATCCTGTGGATCTTGATTAGACCCAATCATTCTGCTGAATATTTGAATTTTCAAAAACTGAATGAAGAATGGGAGTTTGAAAAGAAAAAGCATGGCAAACCTAAGGATTCTAATTGTTCTCATAACATGCCTTGAAAAAGTGATTCCTTCACTTAAGTTGTTCTCTTTCTGTTGCAAAGAAACATTCATATCATGTGTAATGTTTCACACGATTATTTAAATGAACAATAAATGTCTTGAGCCTGATGTGATAAAGTCTGGAGTAGCTTATTCTACGTGTGGGGAACGACAAAGAAGGAAATTGTACCACACAACTTACTTCTGTGAAACACAAAGTTGTATCATAAAAATGGCTGAAGAGAATCTGAAAAGCTCCCTTTACTCCATGCAAAAAAATGTTAACCTCTGATAAATGTGCCCCTGAAGGGAAATAAAACATCTTGCCTTAGAACTGCTGTCATAGCCTGAACTTCTTGGAAATACTATTTGTTTGAGGGAGAGAGAGCTCTGGTTGCTTTATAAAGCTAAGCCACTCAGCGCTAGTACTCCTCCATTTGTCCTTGACAGCTCTATTTTTTTCATGACACTTATTTGCTTGGATTTAAAAGTTTCGATGTTTTGATCCTTAATACTGCAGATCTGTAAAAATGACAAAAATACCACAACATAAATTACCAGAAACTGAAGAGATGGAGTCTGATGATGTCTGCTGAATTTAAATTTTCAGCACTGCTCTGAAAATATGGGAGATCCATTTGGTGAGTCCTCCCTTCAACACAAGTAATTGCACAGATGGGGCCATGAAAGTTATATTGATCACTGGTGGGGACTTTATCTGGAGCAGAAAAACCCATATACATAAAATATGTACATAAATCCGAAAGTTAAACTCATCCTTTCCTTTATCTCCCTCCCCCTTTGGGTTTAATATATCCTCTCCACTTCTTGCAGTTTCACGGTACCTAAACTTCCCCCCATACTGGCTTTCTTCATGTATTTCAAGAAAAGAGGCAGCACCAAGAGCTGGACCAGAGTGTGATGCCTTCTAGCACCTGGACTTAAAAAAAAACTCCAGAGCAGTTAATTGGGGTGAGATAAGGAAAGGATTTTACTGAGCTATAGCAAAGATATTACATGACGCGCGCACAGAATACAGCTGTGTTACATCTTTTATAATATTAACTGACCAATCCTAAAGGTGTCCGCCCTGTAGCTTTTGCTCTGGTCCACCCACTGATCCACCCCCAAGAATTGAGTCTGGGGGCGTTTTGGGACCACCCTGTCATCATCATCATCATCCTCAGAGTACAAAGGGCACACAGTTACCCAGTTTCTGACCCTGTTTTGTTGTTCAGGCTCTAATCCTGGTGTTCCCAAACAATTCAGGCCTTGCTTTAACATGAGACTAAACATTTTCTACTGACTCCAGGGGTAGATTTGATATGGGGAGCATAGAACAGGGTAAAAGGGTTAGGAATTTTACTACGGGGTAAGGGAATAAGGGACACTACTTTATAAAACTATTTCTACTACTTATAAAACTTATAAAGCTTACAAAAATTAGAAAACTACAAAAAAAGCCATCAGGGCTTAAGGCGACAGTGGCCCACTGACACATGGTTTGTTATCCATCACCAGGGGAGAACAAGCTCCTGCTCTGCTGTGGGGATAGTGCCTCTACCCCTTCACCAGCAGCTCCAGCTGCTTGCTCCTTACCTTTTGCACGCAGGGTGCTGCCCAGTTAGCAGCATCATGGAAGAAGGGGTGGTTGAGCCTTTACGATTTCTGGTTGCCCACAAGAGAAGAGAATCACCTCACGCACGGTACAAAAGACAGAGCACCTGACCCTTGAGGTGCAGGAGAAGGAGATTCAGTTCCCTGCTGCAGCTATGGCAATGCAGGGATCGCGAATTTCCCGCGTCTTGGACAAACCCGGGAAAGCTTGCTGGTCAGCACTCTGCTCTCTGACCTGGTACAGTCCCTCAGAAACAACGTTGACCAGCAGGAGATTTCCGCTGGAAAAAACATTGTCAGACAAACCTTAAGGGGAAGGAACTGCATCTGGGGTTTTAAGGTTTGTTTCAGGGATTTCTTGCTGCAGAACATGCTATGCTGTCCGCATTAGACAGCTCCTGGTTATTAATGCATTGCAGAGACCTTGACATCTCAATCTGATATATGGCTACTTCAGCCTGTGCTTCTTCCTACCCCATTATAAACTTGACCTTAATTAACCCTCTTAGTGAAATGGAGTTAGTTGATTCTCAAGGACAGTTTCATTGAAAAACAATGTTGCAATATCACTCAAAAGCTAAAGTAAGGCTGCTTTATAAAGGGATTTGTACTAATAATCTTTGAATATTAACAGCTTCATATGCTATGTGGTTTATATAAACTTATCTGTATAAGCTAGGATTGAGCTCTGTCTTTCTCAAACTTCAGAAAAGTCTACATTTCCTTTGGTGAAAACTATTTCTCTTTGGCAATCACTACATAGATTTTGTAGAGACAAAAAAAAAACCCAATAAAATTATTAAATGCAGATTTAAAATGAAATATAGTAGCTTAATTTAACTGGCTGTAAATAAAAACACTCACTTGTTAAACCAGGATATCCAGTAACTTCTACAGTGACTTACTAATGGAAATGTTTGTTCCCCCCCAGTAGTTTTATTGAGAACAAATAGATGGGGAAGACCCTTGGGCTGGAAAATTTAATTTTAAAAACCTCTATGGAAGAGTTGGATGTGCCAATAACAGCTGCTCTGCATCATTTGAAGTTCTTGGAATACACTGGGTGCTGATGGTGAGAAGGGTCTGCATTAGCGTCCTACCTGTATGCTACAAGTAGGACATAAGATAACAGCTACTGATCTTTTACAATTCACTTTAAAGGCAGCATATTCTTTCTCACGGAAATAGCTGAGACCACTCAGAACTAAATTGCTTTCTTAGTCGAGAGTTTAAAAGTATAGGCTTCAGAGCTGATGGTCACACATCTTTATGACCTCACACATCTCTACGCCAGTCCTCACTTTAAATAGCTATAACAAGTTGTAATTATTTCTCAGACTATTTAGAGACTGAACAAAAATTATGAGTTAGTTTAACAATGAAAATATTAATACACAGCATGTAAGTAGCTGAAGTTATAAAAAAATCTGATATTTTCTGAATGGTATTTGAACATTAATGTTTTTATCCCCATAAATTGCAAACTAACTGTTTTATGGATGTACATTCCATTTATTACCTTGCATGAAGTACATTTTTTCCTCTTGATTCTGAATACCAGTATGCATACATAGCAATAATAATAACGAAGGAAGTTTAAGACATTTATGTACCAGTGGACCAAAAATAAAAGCTATTATTTACCAGTGGGTCACTGTGCAAGCATTTCTCAGTAGATGGTATTGCACCTGAAATTTGCAGAACCTTACATTTTCACCCAGGTCTAGGGTATTTCTCATTTCACTTTTTTTTTTTTTTTTCCCCTACTACTGTGCTAAAGCATTTAAGTAAAAACCCCCATGTTTAAATATTGTGTCCACTACTAAGCAAGTGCTACCATGCAACCTGAGTGGGTGATGAGGGAAGTGCTCCCCAGCATCTAAGCACATGATTCAGAGGGTGATGCTTTGTATTAGAAGTTTCTAGTCCACTGCTGGGGGAGGATGGTCAATACTCCATATTAAGGGGGAGCTCAGAGCATACAACCAGTCCTCCTGCCAGTGTTCCTGGACTACTCATTGCATGTTATGGCAAATCTGGTTCATAGTCACCCAAAACTGCCACCTCCCTTTTGCAGGGCCTCCTTTCCCCTATGGATACAGTAGAGAGAAAGAAAATTTTTGCTACATTTTTGTGTAAGATTCAGCAGAGTAGTGAGAGCTTTTTGCTCTGCAGTGTGCCCGGGGACCACCAGCAAACGTCAGTCCCTGTTCCCTTCACCTGTGTTATCCTGTCATTGGAGTGTTCAGTTGTTGACAATCGTGATATTGGAGGTTTCTCTTACATGCCTACTAACTTACACTAATTTACTTGAAAATTATTAGACATTAGATCATAACTTGCTGATATAACTGCATTAACAAAGACAGAATAATGCATTGCTGAAAGGGGAACAACTCTAAGACATAAAGCTAAATGCTGAAATTAGCTTACAGTCAGATGCTAGATATGTTTACAAGTATCACTGTGACTACCTGTCACTATAAAATTAGTAATTCTTTGCCCAAGTCATGCAGCCATGTTAGCACAAAATTTGAATCATTTCTCTCTTACCAAAGCTGCACACTATGACTATGACACACAACACTCAATTAGAGAAATGCAACTGTTCCTTTTTGTCTTTCTTGAAACTCTTCCAGATTTTATGTGTTCACAGTAGCCTGGCAAAATTATTTTGGATAAAGTAATAATTTTACCTACAGCATAGGAAATGATCAGCTGTCAAAATATGTCTTTATAAAGAATTATTGAATTAAATTGTTTTGGTCATAACAAAAAGTCTTCTTGAATACTCTTCTGACCACCTATTCTTAGTATATGATAGTTTACACGTTTGACTTTTTAAATACCATAGGAGATGACAGATTCAAGGCATGCTTTACCTTAACTAGAATGCCTCTGGAACAAAAGAAAAACCAAAAAAAAAACCAGAACCAAATAAAAAAAAAATCCCTCAAAGCCAAATCAATTCATTGTTAAAAGGATTCAGTATGGTGAGCATTTAAAAAGTATTCTATACCATTTGTTCCCTTCTCTACCATTTTCTTCATCAGGTTTCAACATGGGACATCATCTACTTCCCTTTTGTATATATTTATATGTCAGTAAAGGCCAAATTAAATCACAACTGAGTGTGATGAAGTTGGGGACTATGAATTAGGGACTATGACTTGACAGTTAAAGTATCCAAGTAGTTTATGTATCCAACTCCAGATTTATCATTTTAAAGTCTTTATTTGCCATTCAGGCACAGACAGAGAATATTTTCTCTTTCTCCTATGACATATAACCTCTAGGATCTAGGGCTCACTTTTTCAAATATGTCAAAGTGTTTAGCAATGCTTAAAAAGATAACATTTGTCAATGTGGAATGTGAAACTTTTTAATTGATGACATTTTTCTGGAGTATTTAACCAAAACAGCAAAGCCTAACACAGCTGGAAATGATCTGATGGTTAGCTTTTGTTTTTTTCTCTAGCATCATATAAATCATACAAGCTAATTCTGTTCACTTTCTCAGACAACCTAATGTAAATAAATTCAAGAAAATATTTACTTTTTCTATTTACTTTGCATAAACTGTAAAAGGAAAAAGCTGCTTTAAGATCAAAATGCTGAAATATACAATAAATGTAGGCAAGTAGCTGAGTGTGTCTCTCCCATTTTTGCTATTGTAAGGTGGAAGAATTTGACAATTTTCCTTAGGTAACAAAGTTATGACATGATTTATTTTAACCCAACTCTATTTATTTTTGCGTGTATGTAGCTAAGAAAACATGGGGTTTTTTTTTCCAGTTTTAATCTCTGTAAGAATTCCATCTGATCTATCCAGCATTAAATATACATTTATTGCATCCAGAAAGTGATACATTTCCCTTTTCAGAAAAGTCTGAACATGCAGAGGCTGGCAGACTGAAAAGAACATTTACAAATAAGAAGTTCATGCTATGCTTTCTTTTTTTTAGTAGGAAAAAGAACAACTCCTGGAAAATTAACCAAATACAAGAGCATCTAACTTGCTAAAGGTACAGAAATTTCAGCTGGTAATTCCTGAGTGATACCTGACCATTAATTTTTTAGCTGAAAGGTGATCAACTAAACATTTTATGGATGGAGAGTACATTTAGTATCCTTCATGTGGTGAAGAATTTCCCTTGAATAAATATGACCAAGGAAACAAATGAAGCAAATATTATCTCATTTAACAGCATTAAAAGGACAGGCAGCACATACAAAAACTTCAGTGGGAATGAGTCCGTCCTTCAGAAGGCACCTCATGAGGAAACAGAAAATAGGAGTGACTTCTATCAATACAACTCAACATCCCTTCACTTGCCTTCTCAAGCCCCCTGTTTAATCAAGCCCACTGGAATCTGAGAAGGAGGACCTACATTGTATATGCTGCAGATGTGGGTTTGTATGTGTATGCACACACTAGAATGTTTTATTCTAAAGAAATCTGAATTTCCATTCAAGGAAGCCTTCCCCATGATCCCAATACCTACTCTATTTTTGAGGCAGTGTTATAAATACAGAAACTCAGAAGGCAAAGAATAAGTCTCATGTTTTTCAGACCCATTACTATAATCATGTCAGACAACGCATAAATTTCAGACAATGCATATTAATCCATTATTTGACTAAGAACTGCATTATTAATAAGGATTTTCTTCTTGTTAAATAATACACTTCCATCTGTGATACATGGCCACCTAGTGACTAATTTAAATTGATTGAAACATTTATGTGATACATAATGTTAATTACATTTCACCTTCACCATTTTAACATATTCTGAAACAAGTGCCATGGATGCAGCACTAACTTGTAACTGGTGGCGGTGAAATGTGTTGCTTTGATAAAGACTTGGTGAAAACTGTGCTTATATTAAAACACTGTTTTAAAAGAGTCAAGGACAGCTCCACCATTTTTAAACAGATGTGCATGCATTCTTGTTTGTAAAACAAAATTAAAAAATCACTTAGCATACTTAATGGGGAACATACTTGGCATGCTTTTTTTTATTTATATAAATCTAAGTTTAAAGTACCCTCTTTTTTTTTCTTAATATGTTGAAACTAAAACCAATTCTCACAAATATATAAACCACTTTGATCAACTTCAGCTAAAACCAAGTAGTTTTCAGAGTTTGAGATGTTAGTGCCATTTGGGTTTGGCTTCAATGAGGTTAGGTAAAATGTAGATGATTATTTTTACATTTCTTAAAAAAAAAAAAAAATCACCTAAATAGTATTTGGAGTTGTAAATAAGAATTTGAATTCTGCACATTAAGCTGTCAAGTTATTATATCCATACTGGATGCTCACAGTTCTCTATTCAAACATAGAGAGATTAAAATCCAGACAGTTGCCTGCTTATTTTGAATCCCATAATCTTAATTATAGATGCACATTTCTAGCAAATTTTGTTTACTCATAGCATTTCTTCATAGTATGTTGTAAAACACACACAATCACTAGTAACCATCGTGAGTGAAATAAGCAACAGAAATAGGAAGCTTATTTATTGCCTTGCTCTAACTGATTTTCTTGCTGTAATTCCCCTGTTCTCATTAAATTCAAGAGTTTCACATTTGTACTTGCTACTGAACATGAACCAGGTGGACTTCTGCTTCCAATAAAATAACCTTACAGCAGCAAAATATGAAGAAGGAATAGTATCCAAGACCTCCAGGTTGAGAGGATGAAGAAGGAAGATTGAATAAATGCACAATCCCGACAGTTCTTTATTCGCTCCTGACAGTTCATGGCATTTGAAGGCTTCTGCATCATTAGTCATGACACAGTGCACTTCCCCTCTCTCTTGAGCTTTCCATACATTTTCAAGCTCCTTTCTCTTGTAAAGTTTAAATGTACAATTGTTTTAGCATGCTTTTTAGGGTTTTAATTTAAGCTTGAGGTTTGTTTTCTCCCATTGTGAAGTCAGTTTATATTTCCAGGCTAGTAATGAATGAAACTTTGACAGTGTAAGACACCCTTTAAATTTGCTACTACAGAGTGAAAGATTGTTTTCACCATGCATCAAATTTTCATTGGAGATCCATTCTGTAACATTACCTCGCCTCTATTCATAATTACAGTTTAAAAAAAACTCTGGTGAGGACAAAAACAAACAGCACCTTCCCCAGCACTAATTATATTTGACCTTTAGGTGCCATGCGCTTTGCAGAATAAAAGTGTTGAAAGCAGTGTGAGTAATCTCAGATAATAGGTGTTGTTCAACAGAGAAAATATCTCAGAAGTTGCAAGGGGTAACAAAAGAAAGTGGTGTTTTCTATCATACTGCCAGTATCAAATATTATTTGTCCACTCTGAATCTCCGCTAAGCTGGGACCAGTTTTTCGGGTATTTCTGTAGTATTGCTGCATTCCTATTCCGACCTCGACATGTGTAACCAGCCAAGGAACATCAGCACTGGCCACAATTCATTCCTTCTCCCTTGCAAAACAAGATGTCCTGAAAACTTGTCGTATCCAGCTACTTTGAATCACAGAATTACAGAATGGTTTGGGTTGGAAGGCACCTTGAAGATCATTTGGTTCCAAACCCTCTGCTGTATGCAGGGACATCTTTCACTAGGCCTGGTTACTCAGAGCACCATCCAACACGACCTTGAAGACCTGCACAGTTACAAGGAGCCAATACAGTACAAAGGCACAAAACTGGGAGGCAGAAAACTGTTTTTCCTAAAAGAATAGTAACAGAAAAAAAGAAATTTCTGTTCCTCAATACATGACTTAAGTACTAAGTGATTTTTATTTTCTGACTGGCTGTTTCATAAATCATATTATTAGACCAATTATTAATCCACCCAGCTTGCTGCAGCCAGAAGAAAAGGGGGAAACTAGCTTCATTCTTGGCTGGTCATACTTGAAGAGGTGATGGTCCTGCTCTCTTTGTAAAGGAGAGAGAATGATAATATGCCTCCCTTGATGTGAGGCTCCACAAGCATCATACATTCACCCAGAAGATGAAATAATTTAGAGCATTCTTGTATAGAATTTATAGCACATCTTCCTCAAATCTGATTTGCATTAACAATGTATTTTTAAACACATGTGGTTGATACAGACAATACTTACTGGTAATATAGAGGTTGATGGAGAAAACTGGCCATAATATCTTGACTTCTGATAGAAGGAGTCCAGAGTTTAACAAATCAGATTATCAGGAACTTGAGTCATTTTCTGGGCAGAAGTCTCTTTGATAGTCATTTGAAGAAATCTGTAGAAGAAAACAGAATTTTTAGTCAACCTCTAATGCCCTTTTGTGTTAGTTTTAGGGCAGTAGGTACCTCCAGAATACTCATTTTGAAAAAATATTATCTCAAGATCACTAATCAGTTGCAATTTTTAAATATTATTCTTCAGCACACCCATCTAATATCTCTGCATAAACCTGCTTCTGAGAGTATCTGTCTTAATTCTTTGCTAATGGAATTATTTGCAATATGCATTTTATGAAGGCATCCGGATGTATAGATGACTGGGATAGGGTTTCTTACCTAATGGATGGCTGACAGTGATAGCAGATATAATATTAATTAGAGAAATTTGGCATACAAGCAAAGAATCTGAAAAGTGGGAGGTACACATCTTTTTTTAAGTATTTTAAGAATTTTTATGTTCCTTAAGCATTATAAAACACATGTTGCCTTTTCCATTCTTGGGTTACTAAGTGCTGAATATGGACAGATTCACAATCTCAGTTCAGTCAAGATCACCATCTACATTGTACTGTGTACATTGTTTAGCCAAGGCCCTCCCACTGAATGCATATTTATTTAGTGTTTGCCACATAAATTATTCTAATGGGAGACTGTTGTTTCAACACAATGTTGTTGAACATTCAAACTCTCTGAAAGTGAAATGCCATTGCTGTTCCTAATTAAGCTATTTTCCTTTTAAGTTTTCCAGAGGATGATGTGAAGGATGGCAATATTGATGAAGATTAATTGGATTGAAACTAACTGTGATAAAGCTGTAGATAAGGTTATTCTACGAGTTAGTAAACAAAAATTACAGCCATTTAGAAGTGGAATATGTAAAGTCTTGGCTTTCTTAGCATTCAGATGGTGTACAACAGAAAAAAAACTCTAGGGAATAGAGATATTTCAGATATTTGAAATGTTGGTACTCTTCTACTCAATTTAAGAACAAACTGAAAATGCTAAATTCCTAAATAAATAAATATATGTAGTATGTAAATGGAGCATTTTTTTTTCTGTGAACTTGATAAATCTGTTTAGCCAGTATAACTAAAAAAAAAAATCAAGTGAACAGAGCTTTGTCTGAGCACTCTCACTAGAGTTCTATAAGGGTGCTAAACAATTCCAAGTGCTTCAAAAAGACAATTTTTCACAAGAGGTGAATAGATATTTTCTCAGGTTCTTGAGGTCAATGATATCAGGTGGATGTCTTCACCTACCCAAGACTTCAGACTTGTCAAATTCCAACTGATAGCAGGACTGATCATCATCATGGGTAGGTTTCATGAACGAAGATTAGAGAAGGACTCTCCCCATGCTTGCTACAAGCACGTTGATGGCTAAGAAGGCCAATGTGAGATAGACAAGTCCAGTTGCAAAGGGCACAGCGGAAAGTCTCCTTTGGTGGTACTGGCAAGACTCGGTTCTTTCTGCATTGTCTTTTCTCCTCAGAAATGATTCTCTGAGTGTTCTCAAAAGAAGCAGCAGCGTTATGGATAGGGTGTCTCCATGTCTCCTGATTGGAGGCCAGAGAAGCCCAATGATGATGATCAATATGGCCAAGGCTGAGATGTTGTTTCAGGGAGTCCTTGTATCTCCTCTTCGGGGCTCCTCTCTTGCGGCAGCCAGTGGTGAGTTCTCCATAGAGCACAATC
>VXAY01001848.1:716355-794928 GCA_013399855.1 Oxyruncus cristatus
ATCTTTGTACTTTTCTTCAGGTGTTTATTACACCAAACTCTTTTACAGAGTCTCCTGAAAGCTCTCTATGCCTTCACTAGCCTGTTGTCTATCTCTTTGTCAATTTTACTGTCTGAGGAGATGATGCTTCCCAAATAATTAAACTGCAGGACTGAGCTGACCTCTGATTCACCAATGATGATATGGGGATGATGGAAGACTTCCTGAGGAGCAGGTTGGTAGAAAACTTCTGTCTTCTTCAAGTTGACTTCCAGCCGACTTCCAGCCCAAAAAGCTCAGCAGCCTCTGCAAAGCAGGATGTTAAACGCTGCAGAGCTGCTTCTGTGTGGGCAACGAGGGCGGCATCATCAGCAAAAAGCAGTTCACGGACAAGACTGATAAATGGTTATGAAAAACACCCCCAAAATTACAGTCTAGAAGTTGTTATCTTTTACAGTAAATAATTCAAAATCCAACAAGTAAATTGAGATTCCAGATGCTGATTATTTCTTCTTTAAGAGACAAATAACTCACAATTTACTTCCTACACATTTGTTTACATAACTCTTGGTCAACAGCAACTATAACACAATATTGCAACTTCCTAAAAGCTGGCTAAAAGGTTCTTCAAGAATTATCCTCTCAACACTGGCCAAAGTAAATCAAACTGTAATTTTATCAAGAGATTTTAAACAACCGCAAAGAGAACCTTTTAAGCAGTAAGGAAATAGTTTTCTGTGAAGTCAGAGTAAGCCTATTATACCTTCATGTGAAGTCACATTTATATATACATACATGGGCACACACATAGATATAAAGATAAGAAGCACTTGGTAACTCAAAGTATTTTTATTTCACAGTTACTTAATTCAGCAACTAATTTTCCTGAGCATAACCTCACACTGTAGCAAAAGTACAATCAGCAGCAAACTAAAGCCAGAGCAGTCACCTGGAGAAAAATTAAGCCATTGTAAAGATTTTGTACAACCATTTTACATCAACGATGCAGAAACAAAATCACCAGGCACATCTGGTGCTTTTACCTTTAGGTATGAATTATAGCATATATTTCTTCCATTAACTAAGTCAGATGGTGTTGAACATAGTGAATAAGTCAGTATTGCAACTTCATTAACCTCCTCTTGCTCCAACAGTCTCACTAGTTAAATAAATTTAGTTTCACATTTGCTACAATTCTATAGAGCCATGGTTTTACTGTTTAGTTCCTTCATATGCACAGGAGTTGAACCTATTCAATCAAACTGACATACATAGATCTATACATATTTATATACACATCATGTTTATCCTCAATTCATATTTAGTTCAAGTATTATTAAAATCAATAATTTGCCATATATACTTCTTGTAAGGAGTAAGATTACTGTGACTATAGATCCTCATATATTGTGTACAGACACAGTTCATAATGCAGAGATATTATTTATTGCCCAGAAATAAAAATATCTTTTAGAGTCATGTTTTTATTATGCAAAGATACAATACAGACTATAAAGTTGTAACACCTGCTAATACTCATAAAAAATTTACTTTATAAAAAGATGTAATGTATACTTCCTACTTTTCAGATTCTTTGCTCATATGCCAAAATATTATATCTGCCACCACTGTCAGCCACCCATTAGACAAGAAATTCTGTCCCAGTCATCTGTTGATCTGGATGGGTTCATAATGCACTACCCATAGCAGCGTCCCGGTTTAGCGCAGAACCATCTCAGAGCTATCAGAACTTGTTACAAGAACCTGTGTGACAGGAATGTATCTATATTACATAAGACAGAGCATAACACAGCACTCAGCACCAGGCTCCAGCAAGGAAAACAGCTGGATATGAAAAGGCAAAATAGCCTGATGCAAAGTCACTGCCAGTCAAGTCCAGCAAAACTTAAGATGCAAAACCTGTTGTTGTCCCCTTATATTGATTTTTGAGTTTAATGTAAACAAATAAGGGACATCCTCACTTAGCTTGTTAAATAAACTAAACCCTGCAGGAGGATGTTCAATAAATTTCCTAGGAAATAAAAATATTTCCTGAATATCATTAAGCGGAGTACAGAAATACACACGAAGCCATTTAGCATAATAAAGCTCCAACTCTCTTAAGCCTCTTGAGACTTACCACAATTTTCAAACGAAGAGACTTCTCCACTCTCAAAAAATCCCAAGCCAGAATACAAACAAAACAAAGAGCAGACATCCATCCATTCAGATCACTCTCAGATATTTGTCATTTACAATTCATACGCTATTGATATTCACACAAGAAAGTAAAATGGTGATTTAGTTTCTTTGCAAGACAAAGAGAAAAAAAGGCTTTTTTTTCCCATCTGCCTACTTTTCTCAAGTGTCCCAAAATCATACTGGAAATCACGTGTATGCCTTAAGCCTCTGTGAGGACTTGGCTTTCATGAACTGTTATAGTTTTGAGAGATATAGCACCATCAGTTTGGGGGAACTGAAATCTTCCCTAGTGCACATCACCTTCACAACAAGCTACAATTGTTATTTTCCATGAAAAAGAATCAAAAGAGGCAGAAATTTAGCTACACTGCAAATCAAATAACTTCATGTTTTACAGTCCACACTTGTGACTGAATAACAAACTACTATAATTTCTAATGCATGTCACTATGCTCTTTGACTTTTAAGTACAAATGAGTAGTCCTTGACACCAAAGAACGGAATTGTCTTGGTGCAGTGTTCACACTGGCAGTTTGTTTCTAACACAATAGGTAGGTATCACTCAGATGAAGAGAAAGTTGTGAGTTGGGGTCTGGCTGTCAACTTGAAACACGTTTTTCCCCCTGGCACTCTGTCCCTCTCCCTCTTGCTACAAAAGAAAGCTGCACATCGCCTGACTCCTGGGCCACAATTCATCTTGAAAGCCACATTTAAATTGCTACTTATCCGTGTTCTCCAAATGTTGCAAAGTCTTTAGCTCAAGCACAACTCCCATGAGATGCTGCAATATCATTATGAATGTTTGCTTATCAAACAAAAGACTAATTTTGAATCAAGATCCTTTTTATTAAAAAATAGGGATATCAAAGCCCTGACTTCCCATTACTAATGAATTTCAACACTGCGCTTTCCACGAGCTCTGCAGGACAGAAAAAGTCCTGCATCCTTATTTTCTTGGGAAATTTAGTTACCCCTTCACAATTTAGTAATACTGAAGTGTTTCTATTATGATTACTAAGACAAGACACACATGGAAGCCTCTTTCTTCTTCCCCTTTGAGTTGCAGAGCTGCCTTTGATAGAGATGCTGGCCAGGAAGGCTCTGCAAGGCAAGCACCCAGAGTGCCAAGGAGCTGTAGAGTGCACAACCAGTCAGACCTCACTTGTATTGCTGGAATCACGTACTAAAAATGCCTCCAGCTCAGCTTTGGTAATTTACCTCTACTGATGTGATTTAGATGGCTATCGGCACCAACTCCACTTTTTTTTTTCCACGCAAACAGTGTAATTACTCTACAAAATAGAAAATATGTAAATGCTATGATTTAACATTACACAGCAATTCTGTGCTAGGCTACACTATGTCCCAGAAGGTTTTGCCACTAGATCATTATTTACTGATGGGCTGTAGGGTAGCCATAGAATATAACCTCCAAAGGCACCAAGATGAATATTTAATCCAGGGTTTCTGCCCATTAATATTTTATTAAAGCCTGGCTATTTTCCACCATCCTGAAAATATATTTCATTAATGATAATTGCGAATCTCAATGGATTCAGATTTTAGCAGCTTCTGGATATTACAATGAAATAATCCCTATGCTGTTCATTAACAGCAAAGATGGTGCTATTTGCAGCTTCAATCACAAATACTTATTTGTTAATAATTTTCTATTAACCCAATCATTTCAGGGCAGGACAGATCACATCAATAATAGTATTACAAAATTTTATTTTTTTTTTCAAATACCAAAATCGGCACTTAAGCTCCAATTGCCTCGTGGCACGAGAAATAAGGTACAGGTCCTTCCCTTGTTGTGAACTGAGCCAACCCTACAAATTATAGCTCTTCATTCACCCAGGTAACATTAACTGATATCAAACCCTGCGATTTTCTGGCTCTGTGTAAAACAATATACATGATGATAGCACCAGCAACAAAGTAATGGGCACCAAATTGAATTTTCTACATCAAACTCAGTAGAAAAACCTATCCCTGTGCTTTTCTGTGACTAGAAGACTGATCTCCAATGACTTTATTGAATGTATTTCACAGATATTTGATTATCTAAAACAATAAAACAAAGTAAGGCAGATTATTGCCTTGAGAACAGGACATTTCCTTCCCCCTTCATTACAGAGGTACTGGAAACAGAAATTCACTTCTTGCCAGTCCTATAGGACTGGGATGGAAAGAAAACAGTTAAGAAAATGTTCAGGATCAGTGCACACAGAAAAAAAAATATTTAACCTTCCTTAAGCCATTAAGCTGCAGAAGAAATTCTGCCATTCTTTTTAATAGCACTTCTATGCAGTTTAGAGAGCTGTTTAGTGGTTGTAATGGACTAACCAAGATGTGCCTATTGAGAGATGCAAACCCAACTCCTCCACAGGCTGCCTAAGAACTTGAAACCTTTTCTAAGAGAGAAATCTATCAGTTGAAACCCCAAGGATTTGGTATCACAGCCCTTAACTCCTTGAAAGAACAGTTTCATTTACAGTTTCATCCACTGGTGTGGATGAAAAGAGACAGAGACATCTAAGCTACATTTGATGAGAAAATGTTTATCATCTCTGGTAGCTTTTGATCTAAAAATATATATTAAAAAAAATTGTTCAATACCTATTTACATTCTTGCTTACCTGTCACTAGGAATGTTATTAATGCACAAAAAATGAAACACATTTTGTTTTGAAGGCTAAATCTTCAAAACTGTAATGAGTGCAGAAGTTACATAATTGATACACATGTTCATTAACAAGCTTATTTTAGCAGCAGATTTTACCATATAACGCCTTCTATACAAGCAACAGACAGAATTTCCTACTTTCCTTTCCTATGAGAATATTATTACTCAAAACATACCTTATATGAAATCTATGCCTTTCAATATTATCATATTTTTGCTATTATGTGTGTCTACATACATGTATTTAATTTTTATATGCAAAATGACCCCCATGTACTTTTCACATTGCACCATATGGTCCATTTATGTGCAAGACTAATCCTATTCTGAAGACATACAATAACCCACTTGTCATTACTCTAATGTTTCATAGATGTTTGCAATACTTTGGTTCTATTTCATTGCTAAATATGCCCATATTTTTATTGCAATTTTAAGTTCCTCCTGACAGTACAGGTGTTCAGGCCTTGATCTAATGCTCACTTGAGTAAATAAATGCTCTCATCTACCTAAATGAAGTAGGTAAGTCCATCTTCAGAGTGCAAACTGTCCTTCCTCAGTACAATTCAAGTTTCTTACTGTGTTTCAGCATGTGGATAGTACATGCTTTATTTTGGAAACCTTTCACTTTAACTTTTGCGAAAATATTTTCACTTGGCAATTAAAGCACTCATATATTTCCTTGGGAAACTATTTAATGTAAATGGAGAAAATACATTTTCTTAATATTTTCCTTTATATTTGTCTTTGTTAGTCTTGCACTGCTTCTACACTTAGTTCCAATGTCAGTAAAAGGAAGATTTTTGTCAGAGAACAAATAAAATATTCCTTTTCCCTTCTCAGTCGCACACACAGAGACACAAAAACAAACTGACAAGTTGCTTCAGAAAGAAACAAGTAACAGAGTTATTTCTTTTTTTTTTTTTTTTACCTAAGTACATCACGAAGGAAGGAGAAGATAGAGGATGAACTGGTTAGTATTCTGTCTCATCTCAGGATTCAAAATGTTTTGAGAGCAGAAGAGCATCAACAAGTCTGATTGAAAGGGGTAGGTAGAAAATGGATAAAGTACAAAAATAAAACAAACATTCAGGGATTTTTGTGTACTTTCTCCACAAATCTTGCAATACTCAGCACAAAATGATCCTAAACAGCAGTTCTGACGTAACAGCTGATCAATTTAATAGATGGTAAGCATTTTGCCCTGTTACAATGAGTGACACACGGGGTCTTTTATTCCAGATGAGAGCTGTATTTTTGACTATCAAAAAGGACTCATACAAAACCCCATGTTTAGACAGACTCTTAAATGTGATGGTCTATTAATTAGTTGGACAAGGTAGGAAGTTATTAAGGGTTGCATGAAACACTGTCAGTGTGCAAGTGTGAGCAAAAACATATACAGAGGGTTTGACTGATGACAGGCAGCAAAGGTCTCACATATACCCATGAAGTAGAGAGTTGGTAATGGCAAAAATGATCATTAATTAAAGTACAGAACTGAAAGATGCTTATCTTGAATGTCATTAGGTACAAAGCCTGTGTGGGGTGAAGCTGAAGGATATACATGTGAAGAGCCAGTGGCCTATGGTTGGCTTCTATAGATCCCGTCCCCGATAAGGATTTTGCTTCTGAAAGATAAGGAGTGGCAAAAGAGATAACTCATTTGATGGGTCACTTCTCAATTTGCCTTCTGACTTGGACTACAGCAGAAAATAAATGGACAAAAGGTATAACAAATCTGGGGATACACTTAAATGTAGAATGCACTTAAAGAGATTTCTTTAAATACTTGGAGTAGTTAGTGCTGCTAATTCCAGAAGAGAACATGCCTTACGTTGCCTAGTACACTCAGTTATGTCTTTCATTTTCTGTGCTCTGACTTGAAATGTTACAGATTTGGGAGGAAAATGTTTCCTCCACTGCAAAACCTACAAGATTATCACTTATCTTACCAAGAAGAGGATTTCAGGTTTTATGTACACATGAAAATAGTTATGTGCATGTTGTGTGTATGTGCGTATATACATGTGTGTAGTTGAATCGTGTTTTAAGCAGAGCCTAACATAAATACATGTGCTATTTTACACTAAAATACCTTAATGTAAAAACACACTCACCTGAAATAGTCTTATTACTCACAAAATTCTTGACATATAGTCATACAACGTATACACTTCTTTATGTATTTTCATCTACTTTTTCAGAATAATTTCAGAGAACTTTAATAAGTAGTTGTCCAAAGCTTATAATACTGGGTAGAATAGTGCATAATTGAGAGAAAGAAGAAAGTACTTATTTAAAGAGCTAACTGTTAAAAACAAAGCAAAAAACCGCCCCTTCTGTGTGCTTGTGTCCATTGAAAGATGCCAAAGACCTTGTGATAAAAGTAAATAACATTGAATTAACTTTTAGGCAGACTGCAAGCTACTTGATGAATCCAAGTGTGACATGATTATTCAATTACATCTGTATCATTCATATTTGCATCAAAATCCTTTTAGGTCCACAGAGCGACCCAATATAAAACTTTGACTTTTTGTTTGTTGGTTTTCCACTTTTTTTCATGTAAAAACAAGATATTGTGTCATGCTTTCCCCAAAAGACCTATAAATCCTTTTTTAATAATTTACTTACATATCTTAGAGAAAGGAAAAGGTACAAGATAATGATGATACAAGCAGTCTTTTGTGATGACTGAAATAGTCCACATGCATAATCTGTAAAAAAAATGGTAATTTCTAATTCACAGATCTATGTAGGCAGGAAAATAAGCAAAAAAACACCCACATTTGCTCTACCATGCTGTGGAACACAAGCTAAAATCTAATTAATTTTTTAGGGAAGTTATCAGTAGGAATGCTCTCAGCTATAGACAGCTTGTCTCAGCACTCCTAGGACAGACACACATTCACACCTCCCAGCCAGAGCATGGAAAACGTATCCATTCCTCGCTGGCAGCTACTGGAGACTTACCAAAAGCAGAGAAGAGAATCATTAAGGAAGCTCCTGCCAGAGAAATGCCATGAAATGAATGGCTAGCCCTTGTCAGAACCAGGTAATTAGCATCAAAATAAATACCTGAAGCATTATTCTTTCTCTTTTTAAATCAAAAGTCTTGCACAGTAAAAAACATCCCAGGCAGGCAGAGGTTTCAATGAACCACCCCAGGAACAAGGGATCTTTAATGTTTGCTTTCCCATTTGAGAGATAAAATATCAAGTCTTGACCCAACCATCCCTACGCATTTTTATAACAGAAGTTTGGGTACAGAGACATTTTCAAGGAAAACCGAGCATTTTGACCTGGAACTGTGAGACTAAACAAAACAATTCAAGAATAAACATGTAAAGACTTTACAGATCTCATATTCAATTCTATATGAACAGTCAGTAATGTTACTGGCGGCATAACTCAACTGTAACAGCTAAAAGCAAAATGAAAGATCAGGTGGTATTTTTTTCTCCAGACTCATACAAGGCACAGTGCAATTTGATCTACTGCTTACACTGTGATTCCCTCAGGACAAGGGCCTTTTCTGTGGTTACACAAATTTCAGCACAGCTTGACCCCTGGCTCTAACATGGATTCCTAGCCACAACTAGAAGTCCAGAAAACAGGGGACAACACCCCCTGGCTGCACCCCTTTGGCACGGCTGGAAGAGAGCTGTGGGGGCTGCGAGGTCTCGGCACCTTGGTAGCACCACCAGGCAGCCACTCTACTACCTGGCACATGGGTGGTGTTTACCTTTAGTTGCCTGTGAAGGCACAAAGGACCAGTTTTTAATTCAAGACAGAGAGAGAAGGATCCAAGCAGCGAAACACAACAGTGAGAGGAATTTCTTTATCTCACCTATCACACCGGAGTCAAGAGTTCAGCCACCCATCACACACGGCACAAACTGTCTATTGCTGTTAACAGAAAGAAGCAGCTGCACACAATCCTGATTACAGACATACAAGCCAAGCCATAATACAGCTAAAAGGGATGCTTAACATTTGCCAACTTGGCTATGGAGTACATTATTTCCCCCCCTCTGGTGCTTCCTGAAAAATAAAATAGAGTTACATACCCACAGATGGATACAAATAGGTGGTTCAGCAAACAAACACTTTGTTTGAAAATGTGCTGTAAGTAAAAACTGCACAATCAATTCCTTTCCTACTTATTCAAGGACCATGGAACTCTAATGCATTACCAGCCTGTTCTGACCATAAGAAAATTTCTTGGATTCATGCTGGCAGCAAGTGCCCCTGTGAGGATTTGGGTGTTCCCCCCGCAGACATTCTCCTTTTTCTTCTGCTTGATCTAAATCTTACCAATTTCGACCTCCTCAAGTAAAAAGCAGTCCAGCTCTCAAACGCCTTGTGGTCTGTGAGATTGAGGTGGAGGGAGAATGACAGTCTGTCTGTCTCAAAACCTATTTCTGAATTCATGCATGAGCCCTCATAAAAGATGTAAGAGAATTATGAAGGCAGAGAAATAATGAAATAGGAGTCTTTTCCAAACTGTTCTGGCTATCCCACCATGCTCAGATATCTGATATCCATTGTGACACACTTTCTTCCACATTGATGAATTGTAATTTCTGTTACTCAAGGGTAACACTTCAGGAGCAGCACGAGTGGTCATTATATCACATACATATTAGGGTCTACCTCTCTTTAAACTAGATGCCTGAATTAATAAGGTCCTTTTCCTGTAGTGTGCTGCCATACTGGCAAATACTTTCTGACTGGGTAAAACTGAAGTGTAAAAAAGTACTTTCCCAGCTGTCTTGTGAAGTCAAGATCAGAGAACAGCATGCAGTCTTTTGATATTTCATGTCGGCGTGTGCATTCTCCACAGCTCTCCACATTTCCAATGGAGACCTCGTTCCTTGACAGCCTCCAACTTGACAAGGGGCCAGAAAATCTCCTGCCTCCCCCCGGGCACATCCCACCCCAAACAAATCACAAGGCACCACCCGTAGTAGAATACAAAAAAAAAAAATGTTATTTCTACCAAGTGAAGTACAGATTTAGCCTGGTCAAGGCCAATTCACCCTGTTTGATATACATGTACAAACACTTGGAATGATGCTTCAGAACCCATATCTGCACTTATTAGTGTTTTGACCCCTACAATATTATCTGTTCTCTGCTTTGAAGGCAGAATATAATCAACACTAAATATGGGACCTGGTTTGATACTGGCTTTGAAAGATAGGCTGAAGTGTATTGATATTTACCTTTTGCTGAAGACAGAAATCTGGACATCTACCAAAACAACATGCACGACCTACTGACAACAATTTAGGTTTTGTTCTTTACTGCAGAGTAATAACTTTGCCATATGTTAAAAATATTACAGTATAAAAGACATAAAAAACCTTTAAGATGTTTTTAAGAGGAAAAATGTAACAGTATTTCTTTACAATAAACTAGCTTATTATATATCAAATTTTCTATCTTTATATCAACGAATCAAAAGGCATTATGGTGCTACAGAGCTAAATGCTGTCTGAACACTATCCCAACAGATGAACTCAAACTTCAGTGCAAAAAAGAAAGATGTATGCCCATTTCATTATGCTGCAGCAATCTCTGTGTGAGTTGTCAAGAGCAAAACTGTCAGTCAACATCACAGAGGTACTCAGAGGACTCATTTGCTTGGGTAAAAGGCTGCTCTACAGTTATCTGACGTACCTTTTCAAAATGCAGCTTGGGTGTTCCAGCCCAGTAGTAAGTTAGCCACATAGAAGTATGTTAACTGTGCAGAAGCTGCCAGTAATTTTGCCTTCTAAGTGCTCAGTCAATACTGCCTGATAAGATCACATCTGCAACGAGGCCAGCCTTTCAATTTTATATCTTATTGTTTCCCAGGTAACTGGCTATGATGCCAGGTGAAAGCCTGATGAAGAGCTCAAAACATGAGATAAATGACAGATGCCTGCAAATTTAATTAGCAATCAAAAATCCAGGGACAGATATTATTTAGTGGAAATATGCAAGTCCTGGCAAGATATCTGTGGGTTCTGCTCTCCTGACATAACAGAGGACATACTGGCAAGGGGAGAGAAGACCCAGTTTCTAATTTTTTCCCAAATATGGAGAAAAACTCTACCCCACCCCCTGGCTCGTTTGCCAGACAGGTCTTTGCTTGAAGCTACTGCTATGTTCCAGTCATCTCCCTCACATGCACACAAACCCACACAAAATCTGCATAGGAAATACCTCCCCAGACCTATGTCTGGTCCATCAGCAAGCTCAGTGTGTTTACCCAGATACATTTTTTCATTTAGATGAGCACCGTCATCCTTGTAGCTGTGTCATGACTCAGTTTTGGAAGTGAGGAGATAAGGGGAAAGGGGGAAAGAAAGTAAACAACCATACAGTGAGGAGGAAAAAAAAAAATTAAATCTTTAGAAATCATTGCTAAGAAGTAGTTCTTTCAAGGCAAATTAAAGTCCTGTATTAGTTAGCACTATTACACCACAATACAAAATCAGCTCAAACTGCACTGTCAGTTCCTTTGCATAAATAATTTGTGGAGCATCTATCAAAGTATATTGTTCTTGAGAAGCAGATAATGTTATTTTAAGACATAGCAGCCTGACTGATTTTTTTTTTTCAAGTAAGGTTGGAGAGAGAACACCAATATATTCTTGGTAAAATGCACACTCTTTTTTCATGATTCCCAAATTTCTTACAGTTTCTAGAAGTTTGAATTGCATACCAAATATTTTTAAAAAAATATCTATACAACAACTGTTTTAACTTTCTGTTATTAATTCCTTAATAATATCTCATCGTAGCAGTGCTATTTTACGTTTTAAACTTTATTTCTTTTCAGGTGACAGCAAGCAGCAACCAAAAAAGGTAAGTTATGTTTGAATAATGCATTTACACTGCTATTATCTGTGTTCTCCATCTCTCTCAGAACCTGAACTGTTGGCAAGCTTTCTGGAAAGCCAGTTCTGTAGTATGCACCAAATACTAGAAAGACAGACATGCATTAAAATTTGAGACTGACAGACAGCTGGCTGGATTTAAAGGGATAGAAGTAGAGTGGTGGTAGGAACTATGTGAACTTAATAGCAGAGAAGTGAGAGTCATGGGATATCTGGGATCAGATCAGGTTCTGTCAGCCAGAAGATGACATTACACGTTTAAGGCCATCGGGGCTCCCAGTCTGGCAAGGAGACAGAAGATTTAAAAACAGTTCCTGTCCAGTGTTAAGGGAGCCCAAAGTAATTTGAGCAGGCAGAAGGATTTGTAAAATTGCATCCATTTAGGGTAAAGATCAGCCTGCTTTTCCTGGCTGGTTGAGAAATAGGGGAATGCAGTGAGAACATAGTATACCTTTTATCTTTGTATCTTTTTAAATTATTCTTACTTTGGTTTCAGTTTGCATATACTTAGTATAGATTGACATGCCTATGGCTATTTAACACCATTCCTGTTCTTTGTCGCCTTGGTTTTGTCTTTCCTTACTGAACCCACCAAATGAAATCAAATAACGATCTCTCCAAAGTCACCCTATGGAAAAAAAAAAGTATACAAGTGTCAGAAATCCTCTTGCAGTGGCTGATATGAAAGTGTACTGCGGAACAGAGTTTTTTGTGAGGTCACCTCATCTTCTTTTCATGGAGTCAATGTTACATTAGGTTAGTTGTATTACATCAATAATTTTAACTGCAGTGTTATCAAGGTGTGAACAAATTATTCCCCTTCTTATAGATTTACATTTCAGGGAACAGGTAAATTCTATAAAACACAGAAAAAGAAAAGCTGGTAGAATTAGTAAAAGAGATTATCACTGCAATATAGTCTCCAAATAATTAATTCTACAACTTCAATATTAGAATTCATTATTTTACATGACCCTCCAAAATTATCTCCACTTTTTGACCTTCACAGAGACTGAAAAGTCCTTCCTTTCAGTCACATATTTGAGACACTCCTGTAGGATATTGATATTTGCTTAGATCCTACATAATTTTTTCTTGGCAACTAGTCATTTAAATTTTAAGTCTGTTTCTGATGACTTTAAATAGCACTTTTTAAAGTTTCCCTTGCAGAGAGTTTGCATGTGTGGACAAGTTTTTCTCAGATATTTTGCTATCACTTTAATGATTTCTTGCCATAAGTAAATTAGAGAACACATTATTTTCCTTAAGTGCATCATATTTAATATCAGAAAGCAGCAACTAGCAAGTGCAGTGATAACTGTAGGTTTCTATTTCACACAGTCTCACCACTGTTCCTTGCCCCTCCTTCACACTTCAGCTTCTCTGCAGGTAGCGTGGCTGACAAAAGTAAAAGAGAAATACTGAAAGAGTGCTTCTACTTACTCCTCCGTCTAAGCATGGAAGGAACTGATAAAGTGTCAGAACTTTCCCTAGGAAGGTACTGGAGTTATTGGGAAGCCTTAAGGATAAACTTAAAAATGACCCAAGCATAAAGGATAGCATTCACTAAGAATGGCAGAGATTAAAGATCATGTCAGGTATGATCCCGACACCAAATACATACTCTTATGTAATTAACACAGAGGCAAGGACATTGCTGATGGTTAAAGGTAAGAAATACCTGATAGTAAACTGGTATCCTGATATAAGAGAAAAATCCCCAAATTAAAGCTGATCAAACCAGGAGTAAGGAATGCTCGTAAAGAAAATAATATTAAGAGGAGAAGGACAGAATATAACAACAGGAAAACTGTAGATCTTGTACCTCTTTTTAAGAAGGAAAAAAAAAAATAACATTACGCAAGCAAATTTAAGATCATTAGTCACATCCCAGTTGACCAAAACTTTATCCTTCAAAACTTGTATATAAAAGGCAGACATATAAGTTAATGGAAATTTGGTAAACTTGTGTTGAAGTGTGTTGAAAATAGATTGTTCCAGACTAATGCAATAATTGTTTTATAAACAAGATAAATTTAATCTAAATTCAAATAAATTACTCTTTGTCTAATATAGCACTACAACACAAATCATGAGTTCAGCTGTAAAATAGAGGTTGTAGTACAAGAATTGTAAATTAGCATTAACTAAAGAAAAATAACAGTAATTTGCACTGGACTGAAAGTTGTTCAAGTACTCCTGCAAGGATGAGTCTTGGAACCAATATAATTTGTTAATACTAAAAATTCTGTGGGAGCAAAATAGAATGGACTTTGTTAATCAGGAGAAATTACCAAAATAAAGTTGGATGTAATGCTGAGTAACTCATGGAAATGATGGGAGCAGTAAAACTGATGATAATTCAGACAAAGTGCAAGATCTTTTATTCACCAATACAGAGAACGTCTAGTTTTAGATATGAATTATTTGGAAGCGACAAAGGAAGACAGACTTGGGTTTCTTTTTCAGACTGATTGACTGAGCTATTAATTCAGTGTAACTGTGGAAGAAACAAATACAGTCTTGTGGGGTGGCAGCTGATGTATTTCCATTTTATAAAGTATCATTAATGCCATGGTACAAAAGCCCTTGCAAATCAAAACTGCATAAAACAGTGACATCTACCCTGCCCATAGCACTGAGATAATGAAAACATGCCTCTTAGAAGGCAGAGAACTTAGTCGACTACTATGCTGTCACTTTTCAGTGAGTAACAAACTCATTAAAACTAAAGATGATAAGGCAGCACACTCCTCTGCCTAAAGAAATTCCTCACATCAACCGGAGAGCAGAAACGATGTCGTTGCTATGAAGAAGTAAAAGCTGCAGCCAACAGAAGGCAACTGGACAAAGTTAACCCATTGGGCTATTATGTGCCTCGTATTTAGAGTCTGAAGAGAGAATTTCTAATGAAGAACCTCTAATCTGAATGGCAATCCATCACCAGCTGACATATCTAATGGCCTAGAGC
Organism: Oxyruncus cristatus; assembly: GCA_013399855.1. NCBI lineage: Eukaryota > Metazoa > Chordata > Aves > Passeriformes > Cotingidae > Oxyruncus > Oxyruncus cristatus. The sequence goes on from VXAY01001848.1 coordinate 731,090, forward strand.
AAACTGCTGATTCAACGGTTCACCTTGTATATCTCAAATGATTCTTTGCTAGGTTGCTTTTTTATTGCTGTTATTGCTTTATTGTATATAAAGCTCTTTATGAAGACTGCATAGAGGACCACAAGACTTAAGTTATCTAATTAGGTACTGCTTTGTTGTAAGTGTTCCATGTGTAAGCAGATCGCTGCATTTTCACTGCATATTCCATCGTCTGCAGGGGCTTTGTTGATTTGTTACCTCAGAACTCCAAAGGATTAAGACCAGCAGCCAGTTAGAATGCTACACCATGGCAAAACCAAACAGGGTTATAATAATCTTCGCAATTAACCTCTGGCACTTAAGGTGCAACTTTGTAATATCTCACATTACAGTACACAATAATCCTTTTCTGTTTATCTATTAAAGTACCCTTTTGAAAAGGACACAACTTTATCATGGCCTGGCAACAGGTGTATTCTTTCTACTTAGAAAAAAAACCCAAAACACAGTATTTTCTGATTTTACATAAATGTTTTGAAGACTTTCTTTCTGTTGTACCATGACAGCAGCTTCTTGTTCAACATCTACTACCTCACGATGGAAAACAAACATATGAACACAATTTTATCATTTAGATTTCCATCAATTTTTATCCTCCCATGGGTGCATTTCGCAGAAAGTTCTTAGTGCTCAATCCTTTTGCAAAAGCTACCAGCCTGAAGAAAGCTTTGTCTCAGTCACCACAAGAAAATAGGGAATCAAAGTAGTAAAGCTGGCCAAAGTTGCAGCCACAACCTTGACTTTCTATAGGTTCTGCATATTTGTCTGGATCCTCTGTTAGAATCTAGCTGGGATAGGCTGGCATGATGCCACCTGCACTACTGGGGTACTATTTTTTCAGAAATCAATTAAAACCCCCTTCTGTAACACGAGCAAGAAGCACAAGCTCAACTTGGAAAGTTCTAACACTGATCTTGCATGATCTCTTCATTTAATTCTGCGTAATTACAACACAGTCTTTCCAAATATCTCTCTTTCTTACCTAATTATAGCACTGAAGAGGAAATCTCACAGCAGTCCAGAAACAGACAGGGGAAAAGGAACTCGGGGTTTAATCACCAACCTAAAGGCAAAAACAGTACGTTATGCAGTATGATTTTGAAAGTAGTTCTGCTGATTCCCTGTCAGGGGTTGGATACCTGCAGTCAGGTTTATCTATAGCATAAATCAGTACACTCCAGTGGAGAGACACTTGGGAAGAATTTGGTCTGTTTTAAGCCATAATTTAAAACTGAAAATTCATCCTGGAGAGAATTTCAGTTTCTATCACTTTATATGGTCTTTTTCAGCATTTTCTTTAGGACATGAAGGTCATGGCCAGACTTTAAAGACATACAAAAACATCACCATTCTAGATGTAACCTAACAACACGGACATGTACATAGATCTGAGTTTTTCTTTATCACTTTGTTTCTTCTGACAACACCTCTTAAAACTTTGGAGAATACAGCATTATTTACCAGTTAAATCAGTATACTGACTGCAAAAGTAGTTCACGTACCATTGTATTTGCACTTTTTAGGTAATCACATATTATTTTTCATTTTAACATATCTGACACATCAGGTGTGTTATGTGATATGTGGAATATTCTACAAAGTTTGACTGAAGAGGGATGGAGAAGAGAATGTTTTGGGTTTTTTTTGGTACTTTGGCATCAGCTTTCACCTTAATAAAATTGAACATCATAAACTCACAGAGCTTTTAAGGAAAAACAAATAAACAACAGGACAAAATTTTAATAACACCAACTGGAGACCTTCTGCGTGCTTGCTTGTTACTGATCAGTGATACACAGTAAATAGTCCAATACTAGAACTAATGTGAGGAGCAGAACTCAGACTTCAAGCTTAAGTAAAAAGGAAGGGCATGATCTCAACCTCAGAAATGTCAAAGTGAACATATACTGCAACCAGCTTTGTGATCTGCAGGGGTTTTAGACGGTGTGCAGGAAAAATCTGTTGTGCAATTATGTCCTTAAAAAAGTAAATTATCACTTTTTGCCTGAAAGAATCTGGTTCTGAGAAGAACTCCTTCTAAGTTATCATTACCACAAGTGTTTTTACCCTTTCCTCCTCTTCCTGGCACAGCAAGTGCTACTTAATCTCCATATGCAGCTGTTGGGCTGATTCAGTGTCCAGAAAACCGCCTGCAGTCCCCAGAAAAGGTCTTTTTGTTGATGACCTGGCTTTAATCCTCTTCATCCTATTTCCACCAAAAATAAACAAAAGCCCGCAGCTGAAATTAAGTAAAACCAACTTTACCTGATGACAAGCAGAAAAAAAAGACCTGCAGGGTGGGGCTCGTCCCCAGTGCACATTGTTAAAACCAGTTACAGCATCTGAAGGGAAGGAGGCCTGCAAATGAAAAAGGGAGATGCACATCTCAGATTTGTTTTCTACAGCGCTCAAAGGCAGAGAGCTCCTTGACTCCTGGTCACAGGTTCCCTCTGACCTCCTCCCGGAAACATCAATGATGAAGGTGATAACACTCCACGAATGCCTCGTAACCCTGAACGTAACCTCTAGATTTAATTCAGCCATTCCTGCCTCTTCCGCTTTCTACTGGAGTCTTGTCCAAGAGTTATGTTATCCTGGCTTATAACTTTGACCTCTGAAGGCTGGGGGCATGGAGTTAATCAATTCTTCGTACTTGAGACCTACCCGAAGGAGTCTATTTCGTCATGTCATTGTATTCGCTTCCTGAAATACTCGCTTTGAATATTGCAAACACGTTTTAGCCTCAAAAGTGCTATGGAAAAAAAAAAAAAAAAAGAGTTCTTCCAGCTGCAGTCATGTCTTTCTTGTCCTTATTTTAGTTGAGGGGGCTGTGGGGCTGTGTAGGGAGGGCTGTGTGGGATGTGAACCAACGAAAAAACTCACGACACATTTAATAGTAAAACACCAGTGTACTGGTATAAACAAATAAAGAAATTCTTACTTTTTTAACTTCCAAACTAATGCTATCTTCTCTATCTATTTTCACGTTTCATATTTTACGTGAAGCCATAGACAACAGCAGAAAGAGGAGGAAAGGGCACCTAACAATACAAGTTTGCTTATCCCTCTTACAGGTCTCTCATTACGGGCAGCCCTTATTTCCACTGTATCTATGGTTATAGGTATGAATTAGTTTAAATATCAAAGTAGGTCATTAAATAGGTAGCCAATTAGGTAATCTCCATTACAGCAAAATACTGCTGTTTAATTACCTTGTTAAAAAGCACCCCAGTACACACACCCTGAGGACAAAACCTCCTATAAATGAACAAAAAGATATTTAGCCACCACAGCTGCCAACTTTCACAGGTATACCAATGTCTTTCTCAGAGAGAATAGGTAGAGTGCATTGTGAGATTTACTCTTCTTAAAGTCACAGGATTCAAAACTGCCTGACACCTGTTCTCTTGGCTACTATGGCCAAGTGCAAGAAAGCAAATGCTGGCCAGATGTGTACAGAAAGAGAGGAAATCCCTCTTATCCCACTCCAAAACAACATACTTAACACACCAGCCACCTCTGAGCAGCCTGTAGAGAATGCAACTTGCTGGACACAGATGCAGCTGCTCCAGGTGCTTTTCTAATCCGCATCCTCCCAAGGTACATCTGCCTTTCAATCCCCTATATTTATACCTTTTAAAGAAGGTTTTTAGTTTTCCTCCTAATTAGGAAAACTATGCAGAAGGATTTACTGACCCTTAGAAGAGCCTGTTAACTGTCAAGCTCAGAGTCTGAGGCCTAGAAGCATAATTTGTTTCTTGCTATACTTGAAATGTTGCTAAATACAGAAACAGGAAACACTAAATGCCATCATTACTCTATAAAACAAAATGAGGTTTGCTAAGTTTTATGTAGAACTGAATACTCTTGCAAATTTACATTACCTTAGTAGCAGAAACAACTTTTCCCACTTGTTCAACTCATCTGTTAAATACAGTTTTGTGAAGATAGAGACATCATGCAGAAAGAAACCTTCACTACACTATAAACTTTCAAAAGAAAAACCTAGAATCATAGAATATCCTGAGTTGGAAGGGACCCACAAGGATTATCGAGTCCAGCTCCTGGCCCTGCACAGGACAACCCTAAAAAAAAAAAATCACATCATGTGTCTTCTGCCTTGTAAACACAGATTAAGTTTTGACCCAAATTGTGATGGGATGAGAAGATACTTGGAACCTGAACTGTACTTCATAAAGCAAATAGTTGACTGAACCACACCAGTAAGGATATTTTTACAACACAGCCTGGTAAAATCCATAATATTCTTTTTTCCAAACACAAAAGGACAGAATTCATAATGGTGATGCTATAAATCTTTAAACACTAATCTAAAATCTTTTCCAGCTACCAAGACAACTACAATTAATAATTTCCATAAGAAAATAGCTTGCACTGTCCAGAGGAAATTCTCCCAGCTAGTTTCAAACAATGTAATTTAATGAATTTCAGCAAGAGATGCAATTTAAAGACAGAAAACAAACTCCCCACAAGTTGATTGTACTGTTGCCAAACAGTAATTCATTGGCATGCTGTCTCCACCTAATTTGTAGGCAATCAGCAAAACTGCTTGGTGCAACAGTCATGGTGATCTTTGGCTCCCTATAATATGAGAGGTCTTAAAAAGAGCGTTAGGACTCAGGCATCACGTGTAGGATTCAGAGCAATCATATTTGGTTATCATCATTTTAGCTGTCAAATAGTATCCTGACTGCCTTCATCTGCTTTTCCAAAATATGTGTCTTGTTTCATCTGTCAACTCTGCGGTGATTTCTTGAATACCCTAAGCCTTCTACCGATTTAGGCAACTGAATCCCAAATGGCAGCAAGCTCATAACCTACCAACTATTAGCTGAACCTCTAACGTGTGTGCATTTGATCCAGTGCCAACAGATGCTAATTAGAATCTCATCTGCAATTAGAGATTATCATCATATATTTTCCAAAGGATGAGAGCATCCCAAACCCTGAACTTTCAAAGATAAAAAATATTAAGCCTGAAAGACCTTAAAAAGCTCCATCCTTGGTTTTGTTTTTCAGGAAATAAAATTTTTGCTTCACAGCTTGCTTGAAGACCTGCAGTAAATCTGCTCTGTAAATCTCACAAGTAACGGGAAGGAATTGTCTTTGAAACTGAGGCATAGCTCATATCCTACTTAACAATTCTAGGCTATAAACTTGCATCAGGATCTCTCACTACAGATAATCTTTCAGTTGCATGCAACTTCCATGGCACTTTACAAGCTTCACAGTACTGCACACATTTTACCCAAAAGGGTATGTCTCTAGCACCTGATGAGGAAAGAGCCCTGGCAGAAAACTGCTCAATATAAACATTCTGCTTTCCCACAAGTATATTTTCTTAATCAATCATGGCATATATAATCATTATATAAAAGGGTAAATATGCTCAGCCCAGCTTCCCTGTAAATGCTGATATATTGCAACTAAGCCTGACAGAAGTCTAAGAGCATAAAGAAGACTGAAGCAGATGTCTTTTTGGCTTGGCACCAGCTGTGGACAGAGTCAGAGCCACCCACCCAGCTGTGGCTCGGAGATGTGCGATGCTGTTAGTAGTGCCACACAGGCACCAGTGAGGGGAGTCAAGGGGGATGGCAGGGCAGGGATGTGCATCTTGTGGTCATGGGGAAACCTACAGCATTTAGGCTGAGAAATAAAATTTATGGATGTGAGAGCTGATCACAAAGGTTCAAACCTAAAATGAGATGTTACACCTCTGTCATATTATTGACGAAGACCAGTATCAGCAGATAAATGTCAGGCTGGGATCTACACTGTACAAACCCAAACACCTGTTTGGTCAGGGCAAGACACAATTTCTCTGCTAAAGTTACCAAAATTTCTCTGGAGCATCAATCTGAGAGGTCAAGAGTTTGGAGGAGCAATTTATCTGTGCCCAGTTGCCAGCATAGCTGCCTTTATCCACCTTACTCCAAACAGCAGGGCTTACCTTTCTGCTGACATGGGACTCCCAGCTCTTCCAGAAGCCTCTGCTCACTGCCTGGAACACCTGAGTCGCTCCCTGCTCCTGGCCACATTTTGTTCCAATGATTTGCTACCAGGTATCTCCCCAACCAAAAGTGAAAACAAGCTGCATTCTAGTTTAAGAGATACCTGCATATTGTTCCCTTTAATTATGTCTATGTCCCATGAAGAAAAAAAAAAAAAAAAGGCAGGGGAGGATATTTCTCCCTCCTTTCCCACCTTCTAGGAAACAGAAATGAGTGGTGTTACGCTACAAAGGCAGGAGATTTTCCTCTGCCTAGCAACTGCTGTTTTCCCTTCACAGCATATGGTCTTGTTTAGTTTTTCTCCCCTAGCAGTGAACTAATATACAAGAGGAAGGCCTCTGTCTCTTCACCAAGGGAAAACCAGAAGCGCACTTCTAACAAAAGGTAGACACTTATCTTGGTGCCAAGAAAAAGTGTTCATGCCCCATTAAACAGAAGGTAGATTCCTGTCTCTCTGGTTCTTGTGTTTGTTGCCTCAGATTGTTAAACAGAGCAAGGGCACTCCTGCTTCCAAGCACCTGCATTTAATTGCAGCTTATTGCATTCCCCACAGGGAGACAGGAACAGCTGCAAGGGAACACTGTACTGATGCAAGAGCAGAAAATATTCTTCTTTTTCCCTGAGCAGGAAATGTGCTCTCTTCTACAAAAAGCACACCACTCTAAAGAGAAATCATTAGGAAAACTTGGTTTTCCTATGTTTTCTTTTTTTTATTTTTGCTCAAGCAAGTAGTAAACTGGTACTATAAAATAAAAGTTTTTTAAAAAATTATGAAGTCTCTATGAAGAATCTATTTAAGACTTACTTTTCAAGAAAAATAATGTTTTTGGCCGAGCAACCTGCTGTTTGTTAACTGAAAGATTTTCCACAATGCCTTGGCAGGTCATCAAGATTTAAATTGAAGGGAATATAATTCAATAAAATCAATGTATAAACTAAGCTTAGGACTATCTTCTAAAGAAAAAAAAAAAGAAAAACAAAACCAAACTAAAAATAGGGATTTCTTCCCTACCCATATGGTATTTGCTTATTTATGGAGAGCTGTGTAATGAAACTCTGGGATACCATGTACGTTTTTACTTTCATGACAGCTGCATTAAACCCCTTTTTCTTTCAATTTCTTTGTCATCTGAATAAAGTATCTTAACTATAACACTTAATAGGGTATTATAAAATAATACTCAGAATTATTTTTTCTTCTGGTATTTTTGCCAGATTTTTTTTTCCCTTCCCTCTTTTAGAAATTACCTGGAACGAGGAAGGATGCTGAAAACCTTTATAATTACACCAAGCCCCAAACCCACAGGCTGGTCAAGCAGCTCCCACTTCAAACCCGCGCGTTCTCCATCAACTGACAGAACAACCAGCAAATCTTCATGTGGCAAGGAGGGCTGTTTGAAAGCCCCCTCCCATTTAGGAGAGCAGAGAAAATCTAGAAACCCCTGCCCACTGGTTTGATGAAAGCCAGCAGAAAACAAGACCCAGTGATGCGAGGAACTAGCCATGCTCATCTCACACAGAAAACCCAGCAGGAAAGCTTCTCCTTGTGCATTAAGTTCCCAGGGCTCCCTTGCCTAACTAGGTCACCTCTACCAAAATCAAATAGAAACAATAATCCTAGGGTTTGGAAGCCCTAGGGCCTCCCAGCATGGTAACAACAGCTCTTTTAGATTGCAAATGTTTTCCAGGTCCCAAGATTTAAAAGAGAAATTTGCTTTCTCTTTATCAACCTCTGTACCCAGAGGCAGCACAACAAACACTATAGTCACAGCATCACTCTCTGTCTGGGACTCCTAACACAGTAGATGGGAAAAAATAATTGTTTCTTCACATACCCCTCTCCTGACTGATTAAATTAAAAAGTGAAAATCTTCTTTTTTTTTTTTTTAATCCCTAAGTACTAAAGAAATAGAATATTTAACCTCCCACCTGTTTCCCCAAAATAAAAAGAATAAAAATGGAAATGTTTTCTTATGTTCTTTGAAGTTCATTGGATTTAAGCAGACTGTAATACTGAAGTTTGGCTTCCTGCTACGTTCCAGCTTTCTTATTTATTTATTTTAGACAACTAAAATAGACTTGCTTTTAGTCTAAACTATAGATTAAAAAAGTCAAAAAAAAAAGAGCCAGTTTGACAGCCTTAGCGGATGATGCCTTTGACAGAATAGGTACAAGCCAAAGCAGCGTTCTTTCCCTACCTTCTTTATTTGCATCAGTCTTTACTTTGAGATACCTCTTTTGGATTGAAGAGAAGGTCAGCACTAGCAATCCTTCTAACCTTTGCCCTAGGAATTTTCAGATGGGAGGAGCAGAGTTTCCATTTAGGAGACAGAACATGCTACAACACGTGCAGGTTAAGCGCAGAACATATATATACCATGCACAGCAATGAAGTCACAAATACTGGGAATTGAGATATCTCAGGGAGTCTCGTCTCCTCCTTCCTCCCTTTCTCCTCTACTGTTCTCCAGTAAACTGTCTAGAAAAAGAGCTGAGAAAAGGGTGACTGCTGCTTGTGTTCCCTCCTTGGATCCATAATCACCTTGAGCAGAAACCACAAGATTGCCCTAAATAACAGAACAGCATCTCTCTCCTGCCTGGTCCCAAGCATCTCAGAAACCACATCGGTTTGGGAAGGTGTATTTCCTTGTCCCTGCAGAGGCACGGTGACAAGCCTGCTCAGCTGCCCAGCTAACCTTGCTGTGTGCCTGTACACTCTGCCTCAATTTGCTCTGATTTCTGCCTCATGCCCCTTTGCTCCCCAGCTAAAAGAGGAGGCGCCAGAGAATTGCAAGCACGATGGCCCAGATAATTCTCTGCAGTAGGAAAAGAATCTTCTATGGGACTAAAATGAATACAACTCTCTAAGTTTGTTTCTTTCCTCACAAGAACTTTCTAAGAATTTAGTTGAGAGCTAAGCATGAGTATTTCACTCTCTGGTAACATGGGAACATGGATGCTAGATGACAGGACCCAGAACTCCATAGAAAACCTTGGAAAGCAGTAAGGCAACTGTAGATGAAGAGTATTGGTTAATACTGGAAGGATATTGGTTAGTGCCAACAAGTCTGAAATAAGCTTTAATATTTCCTTCATTTGCTGGACCTGCCTCACATGAATTCCTTTTCCAGCAGACCAGGCCTTGGTCTCTCAGCCACCACCAGTGATGACAGGCCTCACATTGTGACAGATGAAGTTGTTCTCAGCTGCCAAACACAGACCGACATCACCTTTGCTTCCTGTAAAAATGTCCAAGGGTACTTTTTTTTTTTTTTCTCCTTGAAAGATAAGAGATTTTCTAGGTGTTAGAGGGCAAGAGCAGGGGTAGGAGCAGTTCCCTCTGAAGCAGCTGATTCTATGTATGTTCACACCCACGCTTTTTCTCTACCAAAGTTTCTCAAGTCTCAGTCATTCATTCGTTCTTAACAATCTGATTGAAGTAATAACTTTCCACACTTATAACAGCAAATTAGAAACTGGAGATATTCTTACGTGTAGTCTAAAGGCAATTTGTCTTGAAACTCGAACAAAGATCATTATCGCTAGAATTATGGAGTAGGGCATGCACAGGCACATGGTTTATTTTGGAGATTTCCCAAGGAATATAAATAAATAAGAAAAAAACAGAATGCAGCATTCTAGTGAGACCTTCTTTTGCTATTAAGTCAACTTCTACTATTAGTACTAGAGTGCAATAAATCATAAACATATAGATAATATTCTGACATTTCATTTGTCTGGCACCAAATCTTATCTTGCTACATATCATAAGCCAAAGTAAGTCCTCAGGTAGATGAGATTTTTATGTCACAACTGAAAGCAATTTAATACCTAGAGAAAAAAAAAGGTTCAATAGCTGTTCTAAATGCATATGCAATAAACCATTCATCTGATTACGTTTATATAATTTAATTATCTGAACATTTAATATTTAATTAGCAATATGGTGCCATCATTTACTCTGTGACTATATCTCATCAGCACCCTCAAAAACAAGCTCTAGAAGAAAATATGACATAGAACTAACAAGATTTCAGAGAGGGATATTATCTTAATTATCACAACCAAGAGCAAGGATCCTTTACTTGCTACACCAGCTCCAAACTAGAATATTCTCAGAGTTCTGAGGGGCATATGAGTTTAAGTAAAGCCATTATATGAACATCTTCTTTTATAATTATCTACATAATTAAAATTGGATAAGAATCCTACCAGTTCCATTCATCACAGTTGTATTTGTAATTGAAAGGTGACACTTTACATCTCTTCTGCTTACTTTCTATTTGTCACATTATTTTTCACATTGTCAAGCCATGTCTTGTCAGATTCTAAGAATATTATCTACACACTGGTTACACACATTGACAATTTAAAATGATTATTCATAAATCACCCTTTCTGCTGTTGGGCAACTAGTTAGTCCCTTTTGTTCCCAACTTCTTCCTAGTATCCAAGGCTCAGGTGTTTAAACTCTTGAGATTACCTGAGGCTACGAAAATGGACATTTATTTGGCACTCAAGCAGTACATTCTACTAATGTATGTTGGGGGCAGAAACTCTATGCCCGTGACTTTTTTTTTAGCCTGAACTAAATGAAATTCTCTATATGCACACATTATTAAAGTACAACATTTAGAATAATCCAAGATCTAATTGCCTGTACACCAAATGGAGCTTTTATTGCTCTCTGTAATAGGAAATCTAGATAACTATTTTTGTTTGTTTGTACGCCTGCCAATGTAGAAGCTGACATAATTCAATCTTCCAGATTCAAAGCAACCAAGATGATTAAATTACTTGCATATTATTATATCTTGAAAGAAACTCCCTCTCCTGAAATACCATTAAATCTGAGGGGTTTGTTTGCCTGTTTTTGAGAATATTGAGTTGAAACAGAAAACAGTTAACAAAAATCTGCAATCTACATAAAAGCAGGGAATACACAATATATCTGGTACCCAGATACAATGAATGGCAAGTCAGAGAGAGAGTGATAGATTTCTTGGCTCCTAAAGGGGACAAAGGAAAAGAAGTATATGAATGTAGGCTTTTTCTGACAAACTTATATACAAACTTACTTAAAATACATAAGTTTTAAAAATGTTTCATGTTACTAGTCAACATATGCGTCAGAATTTCAGGGATTGTTTTAGGCTTATTTAAATGTTTTTCTGATTGTCCTGCATTTTTAGGTTTTCCTAGAGTTAGTCACATCACACAGTTACTAATTCCTATATTTCCTGCAAACATGAACAGCTAAAACACTTGTATTAGTGCCTCTTAAGAGATTTTTTTTTTTATTAAAAACAAGGAAAACATTATATAAACCCTGTGTACATTGACATTCACAGCACAACTTCTTTCAGATTTCTCTATGCAATTTCACAGTAAGTCTTGATCAAGCATGAGTGTCAAGACTGTCCCAGAATCTAACATGTGAAATAATGAAAATTCTAATTATCAGCTGAAACTAAAGAAATATTTCACATGCCGTTTGCCAGCTAAGGACTTTAAACTACTTTGCCTCTCCTCCTCCTGTGTCTTCCCACCCCACTTTACCTCTGTTCTTGGAGATCATTATGCTACTCCTGGATTCTGGTTCACTGACACGCACAAAGCAACTGCCCACTTACAGACCCTTCTGATGCCTGTAACACCAGCAGACCAGCTGACATGTAACAATAATCCAAAAGTACATAATGTTACTCTTTGGATACCCACCAATCATGCCATCAACATTCAAGCCTGAAAACAATGAGGAATTTACCTAAATGAGGGTGACATAAACCTAGCAGAGATGCTTATGTGTCCTCGTACTTCAGTTAATAGGAATAATGTGACCTTCTGAACATGAAACTATTTTCAAGGAGAGGTATCAAATTTGCCTTGCTCTACTAGAAACATTCAATGGAAAAAATAGCTATGGAAAACAGCATCATCTACAAACAACAGAAACTCATAGTTAGTTTCTCTCCATAGCACAAAGGAGCCTGGAGAATCCACGGGGTGTTTAATGTACATCCTTAATGGTCTTGCTAAACCCTAATATAATACATTTCTAGGTAAGAATCACTCACTCTTCCTTCTTGCAGAGTCAGGGCACTCAGTTCACATGCTGGCTGAACTTTGCTTACCTTTCACTTATTATCAGCAAAACATAGGATACTTTAAAGAAGATTCAGGTCTTTCCTTATTGCCCACCCACTCATTAATTTACAGACACCATTACTTTTTTTTTACAGAGATCTGTGTATTTTTCTAGAATATATATCGGTAGTACTGTGCCAAGTTACAGAGTTGTAGGAAGCAAATCTAAAGAGACTAAAGCAAATCCATATTCTTCCCTCTTCATCTTCACACAACCTAATTTACACAACCCTTGGCTTACGCACCTATGCTTTTTATTGAGTGTGTGTTCATAAAGTTTCCTTATTTTACAATTATAGGATCATAGAATGCTTTGGGTTGGAAGTGACCTTAAAAATTATCTAGTTCCAACTCCCATGCCATGGGCAGGGAGATCTTCCACTGGACCAAGTTGCTCAAAGACCCATTCAACCAAGCTAATTGTCATTTAAAAATATTTAAAAAATACAGTACAGTGTTAAAAAATCTTTAAGTCCGTGAATAGCAAATTCAACACTCAAGAAAGATACCTTAAAACTCCTTAGAACTCAATACTTTAGGCTAACTTTGTAAATATTAGTATAAAAGAAAACAAAAACCTTAACAGGTACAAATCCAATGACCACTAAACTAAATTCACCAAACTGTCTTTCCCTGAGGATTAGTGTTTTTGCTGATGTTTCGTAGATACTTTAGCAATAATCCCTTTTCACAGGCACGCAGATTCAGTTTTACAGGTAAAGTGTCCTCCAACAGCCTCAACTTGAGGCTGTCTTTTCAGAAGCCAAAGGGTAGTATTTCAGATTTCCTCAACCAAAGGCAGTGATTAGAAAGAATCTTCATTAATACAGTTGCTGAGATCTGCCAGTTTCAGCCGCAAGAAGTTACTCCGTTGTGTGCCTCACATATATTCATTGGCATCTTCCCTTTCCTTCATATTGACTGCAGTCTGTCTGCCTTCTCTTTCGTTTTTATTCCCTGCCTTTTCCATCTGTTGACTCTTTTATCTCCATCTAACTAATGAAGATTCCCCCAGTTCATTTCAAAAGTTTCAGCTGTGACAGTTGTGCATGCTCATATCAGTCACTTATTATTTGTACTTATTCTGACTTAACTTTGTCATTCAAGGACTTGGAACTAGAAATAGTCAGGAATTTACTTCATAAAATGTGCCTCTCTTAAAAATTGCTCTCATCAGTTCAGAATAATTAATGGATTAACATGAGGCTCAGATAAAATTAATTTTCAAATAGATGTGATATTGTTTAGTTGTGTTTCTATTAAATTAGTTATTAAATTAGTTTCCTAACATCATTAGGCTGTTCCGAATGTTTGGATTTATTATACCAATTATATATTTAAACTAAGTTTAAAGCAACACATGAGTTTCTCATATTTATTAAATATTGCTTGCCCTAGAGGTCAGTCCACAGGGGTTCCCTCATGTGTTAGTTTAAGTAAAGACATCAGCTGTATCTGTAGGGCCAGTTTTAACAAGTCTGTACGAAAGAAAAAAATCCAAACATATGTAAACTTGAGGAAATTTAAGAAATTGTATTTAGGAAATACATTGTGATACCTCTGTTATGGGTAAACTACATAACTTTTAGTGTGCAGGAAGAAGGGATGCTAAAACATTTTATATATTAAAGAAGATTAGCTATATTATTTTTATCTAATAGTAAAATAAAAAAAAACACATTTATATTTAGAAACAGAATTAACCCATATGTATTCTCTACACACACATAATTAAGACAATACCAAATTAAGGCAATCTCAGGCACATTTGGCGATTTGCAATAGAGGTCTTCCTTTTTCTACCAAGAGTATTTTTTATGTGAAAAGATTTAAAATCAGACTGCAAATACAATCTATCATATAATTCATTCGCATATTCCATATGGTTTGAGTATAACATCAGAACACCGGTTTCTTTCATAAAGGTCCTTCACATTTTATGTCTTCCCTCTCTTTTTATATTTTAGTATATCAAATCTTAATGATTGGTTACTTTGTTCTCAGTCCCACAGGGCCTGTTATCTGTAATTAAATATAAGCCTCCTTGATATTTGTAGTGTGCTGATGGATTGTTGCTTACCTACCAGGCAGCATTTAGAGAAATGGAAGTCCTTGAAAGCAAACAGCATCAGAGCATAAATCAGCTAGAATGAAGACAGGAGTGAATATAGATTTTTGTGGTAAGAACGCTCAGGAGATTGTTCTTCGAAGTCCACAGATTGGAGATTACATCCACATTGATTTATCGTCAGACATTTATTGATCATTGGCTAAATGACTGTACAGATAAACATATGTATCTTTCCACTTCTGCCACTAAACCTCACCCTACTGACTATGCAAAACTAAAAGCATTACCCTCTCAAACCTAAAATGTTGATTAAATGTTGCATGAAAGTGTATGCAGTACAATGGATCTGAAACAGAAAACAAAAACCCATCTCATCTACTACTCCTAGAAGAACTAAAAAAACCCAACCAAAAATATTCCAGATCTATTTTTCAAGCTTTTAAGTAAACGCGTCTATCACGATCTCTACAATTCTTTACTACCATTCTTGTAACATCACATACAAATCAAAACATAATAATAAAAAAAAAAAATAGGGAAGAAACACCCACAAATTTGCAGCTACTTCCAATACTTCCAGTTTTCAAACTACAGGGCATTGGTATGAAGAATTAATATCATAGATGACAGACAGCCTGATGGGTAGGAGCTGTCAGCAAATTCCTAAAATTACTTTCAGGCAGTCTTATCAATTCACACTCTGTGGTATCATAAAATAGATTCTATATTCTATGGAGCTGAGAGGCAGTTTATTATAGTGTATTACAGAAATGTTTTTTAGTTGAGGTCAGATTTTTTGGGATTTTTTTTTCAGAAACACTTTTTTCCATGCATGTTGCACTTAGAAATATAAAATGCAAATGCAATCACACCACAGATCTATTTTCACAGCACATGTAAATCTAACATTTCAGAGATACAAGTCTCCAAGTTAGTGAAACTTATTCTTTAGTGTAGTCTGCCATTTGCAACACACTGATTTGGTGAAATCGCTATAATGCTACACTCACTTCATTCCTGTACTCACTCAAGAGCAACCAAAGCACCAGCAAAGTTAATAACAATTACCTGACTATAAGCTTGCATAAGCCAAAATGAAGCAGAGAAGGAATATGTAAAGAAAGAACCAGTTAAACACAAAGATAAAACAAGCAATCATGCAGTGAACTGCCATTCTAGTTTTAATGAGAACATCAGTTTTGATATGGACATCAGCAAAGGTTCATAGCAATAATCAGAGGTTCACCTGAGCTCAGTCTTTGCTAATCAGCTCTTTCCCACTCAAAATACAAAATGATACACAGGTAGTTAGCCCCGGCAGTGTCCTCCTCCCCAGCAAAACATTTGGTGAGGAGAAAGATCTCCTCAGACCTCCTCAGCTGCAGAAGCCTCTGCAGCTTGGAGGCACCTCATCCCTTTCCAAAGCTCGTTGGTAGGAATGCCTAGATGTAATCGTTCCACCTTCAGAAAAAAACAGGACAAACCCACTGGAAACATTTTCTACTTCATGTAAAGTCTCACAAGGAGTTGCTTCTTACATCCCACGGTAATTTTTCCCAGATGATTGAGGAAGTCCTTTGAAACCTGTTGCTGGAAGAAAATCCCCTTCACTTTTCCAAGCCCTCTGGTCTCCTGATCTTTCTCTCTCTGGCTGCTGCAGTCTATAATTAGTCCCAGCTGAACAGGTAGTTAATCTACTTTAACAGTCAGGATCACATGGGGCATATACATTTCATTGCAGAGCATGGACCAATATTTGCAGATTAAAAGGAGTTTTCTATTATCTCCCTTTCCTTGTCTTCCGAATCCATACAAAGAAGATGGGATTGGAAGTTCAGAGACAGGAAAAGTATTCACTGCATTTTATTATATAGGTAGAAATTAATAAAACACCTGTGTTTATTATTACTTCAAAACTCAAGTTAACATACACTAGAGCTTTTTCCCCTGGAAAAATAAATAATTCACTGTGAAGATAAAATTCTTGTTTGCAAATAGCAAATATTGGTTTTGTAGAAAATAGTGTAAGAAGCCAAAGGTTAGAATTCATTGCCAGAAAGAAGATTTTAAATTAGAAAGCGTTAAGTCAAAGAAATTGTGCTGAGCTGGAACTCTGAAAACGTACCTAGTGATATTTAAGGTTAACTTAATGTATAATACCCTACTAGAATGAAAATGCCCAGATAACTATATTAGCTTTTACAGAACCACAGAAAATGAAATACTGAAAAATAATGAGCACTTTGGAATACAAAATCCTATTGCTTATATTTTATGGAAGGAAAAAAAAAAAGAAAACTAATGAGACTGTATAAAGCTATATTTTCATTTCATGGTTATAGCTTCAGTAAAATGTCTAAACTAAAACAAATTTTTCTCATTATTGTTTATTATTTATGTTGTTATGAGAAACCAATAACAAAGTTGGCTTATAAGTGTTAATGCAAATTACTCTTACCACATCCATACATCCATACTATTACAAGTGTGGACAATTCATAAAGAATAATGTGATTTCTTTTCATATTTACTTCACTACCACCTTGAGGCTATAACACATACCAATTTGAAAGGAAAAAGGAGAAGGAAAAGAAAAAGGAGAGATGCAGTCCTGAGGGAGGAAAGAGAAATATAGATGGCAGGCACTCCCTGGCTAACAGTTATTGGGCTACACTCATTCATATACCTTACCCTTCTCTTCCCACTGTCCGTAAGAGCATGTAGATATTTTGGATACTTGGAGCTGACTTTCACATAATTTACGGTGTCATTACTGTGTTCTGTGGTAGAGACTTACAGACTCGTGGCTGTCCCCTGCTCCCCCATTCCCAGCAATTCTCATGCTGGCGATACCCACTCTCTGCAGAAGCTGAAAGAGTAAAACACTCAAATGCCTTGGAAAAAAATGCTCTGCCATCACCTAGGATAGATGAGACCTGTTTTCGTGGTGGCTGGCACACAGACTTCCTTCACTGACAGCTTCAAATACCACCACTACTCAGATGCATCTGAATTAATATCTCTAGACTGATACTATGAGTCCACAGCACTCACATGGTTCCATATGGCACAGCACCTGCCTATTCTACAGTGTACCAACACTCACACCCCCGTGGCTGCTGCCAAAAAAAACCCCAAAAACATACAAAACCCAAAAACCCTCACTTTTATTTTAAATGTGGCTATTGAGATTCACAGAGAATAACACACCACCACACATGGCATGAAAAGGTGCTTGACGAAGATACTGATTGGCAGCCGTGTGTCCCTAGTTCTGCTCCTGATTTTGCAGCTGACCTGCAGCGTGAGACTAGATGAATAATTTTTATTATCACTTTGTGCCTTTGTTTACTTACCTAACAGATAAGGTACCTGAAACTTGCTTTTTTCTCTGAAAGCTCTTGTAGATGGATGTGAGAATAGCAAAATGTATGCACTGAGAGCAAAAAACCTCAAGCATGAAGCCGGGCACAAAAGGCCACAGTCTGATGAATGCCTTCCTGAATAAGATCTTGATATAATTTCTTCATGTCTCTAAATAACTATAATAAAAATAATGTCATTCTTCTACAGAACATTACATTTGATGATACCATTTGGTACTGTACTTTCTGTGAAGATCTGAATAGAATCATGCCAATTCTGGCTTTGACAAAATAAGGCTAATAACTACCAATCAATCAATTCTGCTCAGATTTTTCTACCAAAAAAAAAAAAACCCAAAAAAAAACCCAACAAAAAACTAACCCAAAATATAAACATACATTACAAATAGGTACAAATACTAGGAAGTGGGCATTAATAAGCCAAAAAGATTTTACTGTGAAGGCCTTGTAAGCCCAGTATAACAGCTATACCTGAGAATGTATTTCATAGTGGGGAAAATGTTTATGTTCTAAGCACTGTTCTGCTCTTTTACAGTCAAGTTTATACCCTACATGCAACCATGTGGATAAGTAGTTTTCTCAATGTTAATTTCTTAGTCTCCCTTCTTATTTGAATAACAGCTGGGAATGCTGGCATATTACAAACTGCCAATCTCTTCGGAAGCTGCAGTTACAACCATTGAGTAAACATCAGTTATTAAAATTAAGTCTTCAACATGCTGAGAAGCCTGCATTTTTATCTCAGATTACAAGTAAATGTGTTAAAAATGAGGATGATGTGCGCCTTTCCTTCCTATTTCTCCTGCTAACTGTAAAATGCACTGTTTACAGTAGCTCAAGCTATACATCCCAGTGTGATGATATGAACAGTTTGTTGTGACAAAGAAATACATCTGGACAAAGGTTGGCTTTTTGTATGATATCTTCTCCATACTACTAACATTCTACATGATTTCCATTGCCATAATGTTTTGTATAAATACCTGTGTTCCTTTAGTGATGAAATGCTTTGGAGTTGACACAAAGATACCTTTGGGGAGGGAAAAGCAATACTTATTATAGAAACTATATTTAAGACCCTGATAAAGTTTATGATTAAGGAAATACACAAAGCAGGAATAGCAGCTGGACGTGATGGAAACATAATAAAGGTACAAGAAGCAAAGCCTAGTTTAGGTGGACAAACTACAGAAGGACATATATAAACGAGGTGAAGGAAAAAGTGATTGGGATATGACCCTCCATCATTAGAGCTGGAAATGCTAGTAATCTAGCTATAATCAGTCAAGGGGCACTGAGTGAATGGTTTGCCAGTCTCATTTGTTCAATAAAGAGAAGAATCTTTGAATAAAACAAATCTGCAAGAAAACTGCTAGAATCACCAAGTTTTGGTTCCTACCCTGCAAACATCAAAGGGGTTATGTTCCGACATTTCATCCCCATACATTGAAAAGTTGGGCAAAGGATCCCATTAAGGGCTTAGAAAACGCTATTGAGGGCAGTTCTCCGCCTGTTTCTGTGCAGTATTTTATATATATACATATATACACACATACAAGTATAGCAGTATAATATATATAGCAGTATTTTATATATATTTATGGAACATATAGAAAAGAGGATATTTTCAGTGGTAAAGACACATTTGCAGCCTAATAAAACCACAGGTCTATTTTTTTTACCTGTCTTATATGATGTGCTTCAAAAACTGCCAAGCCTTTCTTGCCTAGCATTTGTGCTTCAAAGCACTGCCCAAAGTAATTGAAAAATAAGCAACTGGGTTGTAGGTTTGACTTAACACAACTTGATTTCTCTATTTGCTTTCTCTTCTGTATTCCTTTTATTTTTACACTTTTTTTTCTCCCCCAACACACATACAAAGTGAATCTGATGCCTGGTACAGCTGAAAGTCCTGTTGTGCCTCAAGAAAATCTTGCTGATCAATACCAATTCTATGTAACTTACTGTGCATTCTTTGATCCTTCTCAACTAGTTATTAAAAAACCATGTCCTTGTGTTAGTCATCTACACACAGCACTGCTGGGCTTGAATTCTCCAATAGTGATACAGGCACAGATAGCGTCGGAAGGAAAACATAATTCCATCTGGACAAATAACACTGATTGACAGAGTTATTTTTAAGAACACTCATCACTTAGGTTTTTGTGTGTAAAATGAGATAACAGATCTTTTCATATTTTTTTAAACTGAGAAACACTCCCCAAGTCCAAGGAGACTATGTTTCACTAAGCAACTCTGTATTTACACTGTGATTATTGACAATATTTTGTAGTTTTGTCAGCTATGCATTACAGGGTATATATGAACAAGAATCACATGATGGATTATAAGTTAAAGTATAAATATCATACTTATCCTGAGAGTTTCCAATAGATCTATTTGCTAACACATTCAGATTGGAAGCAGAAAACATTAAGCATGAACTAGAAGCTCTCTTCATTTTTTAATGATCAGACACAGAGTGAATGAGAATCTGACCCCGCAAGTGCTTCACAACAAGTGAGTGAAGCACTATTAACACCAGCCACATTTCTACACAGCACACCAGATGCTGTCAATCAGAAAGTTCTAAAGAAGCAGAGTACATAATTTCCATTTTAACTTTTTTTCCCTACTTCCTTCAAGTAAGAAATCATTCTTGGTTGGGCAAGGTGAATTTTAGTTTTCCACCTAACAGTATATCTGCATCTAACATGAGGCTAATGGGTCCTGTTATGATTGCAGCATTTATTTGAAGAATAATGCAATTCTAATTGGTTACCAAGTAAATCTCAGTCATCTAAAGCTTACGTTTCTATACAATTTTCAACCAATCAGAGAAACCCTGCCAAAACTAAAAAATTCCTTTACTCTAAAGACCTTATGTTCCACACAGAGTCAGAAAAGCAACAGAAACAAACTGCGGTTAAACTGTTGTGAATGGGTTTCCTGATCTGTTAGGAAGGAAGCTAAATCTTATGAGTCTTTCTTAGTCACCAATCATTCCTACGTTCCACTGAAGGAACAGAAAAATATGTTTGTTTCTATACATTTTAAGTCTGTTGAAATGGACAGCCTGCTAAAAATCAACATTTAAAGAAGAGAAATTTGAGGAGAACCTGAATAACTGCATCACACTGAAGAATTAAGTGCAGAATATATCCATCTGATATATGTTGGTTCATCAGATATACTATGAATCACTTACAAAAGGAGCCTTCACATTGCTGCAAGGATATTTTCTAGCATACATTCACCAGCTCTGTCTGACATAATTTTTTGAAATGTTTCTAATTTATATGAAGAAAGTATATGAAATCACTGTAGATATTGTTGTGTATTTTTAATTTTCTATGGGTTAAAAAATGCACACTTAGGACTAAACGCAAATCGTTTCCTCTTCAGTGTTGCTGAACAAGATATCAGATTCCTAATGAGGAAAAAACAGAACATCAGTTTGTTATGCATCTTATTCATGAGTACATCCAGAAAGGATGAATGGATGACTGACTGTAATAAGGAATAGCTAATGATACACAGCACAGTAGACATTTTCATTATACATCACTTCTCTCCAGTTACCAAAAGTATGGATTAGCAATGAAGCTGGGAAAAGGAACACACCTGACATTTTGGTGCTTCATTCAGCTCATACAAATGAGCTAATTTTCAATAGATTGTTGCAAGCTCAACAAGAACTTCCTGAACATTATATTTTCAAATCAGAGGTACAGGGAGCAAAATTATAGATTCCTCTCTTTTGCATTTAGTTGACAAAAATAAAAGGCAGTGAAAAAATATATATGTATCATTCAAAGGAGTGCAATATGATGAAAAAAAGGAAAAAGACAACAACCATAAGCAACGCATTCATTGTAAATGACTCATTCATGTTCTGCTTTTTGCCTCTCACAGTCTTAAGAAAAGCCCTGGCACAGATACACTTTCAGCACAATGGAAAACCCACTGAAGTGGGTTTGTTGGTTTGTTTGTTTTTAACCTGTGTGAATGTAAAACATGCTTACGTAAAGTGAGGGATCAAGGCTCATGTTTCCAACAGAGAGGTATTTTTATAACAGAATTAGATTGAGGTTTAGTGTATGTTTATAAAGTATCATGACCACAAGAGGACTAACTCCTTTTCTAACCTTGAAAAGAAGTTGCATCTCAGCTACGGTGATTGTTCTAATATAGCGATTTGAGTATTCCTAAAGAGGAATGTTAAAGACAAACTGCTTGTGCTAAATATCCAAAAGGACTCCATAACCATGTACCTCTACCCCATTCTACCTGCCCTCAGGTCAAATATAATTGTCAAATGCACCCTGTGAAGCCCAGGGCCATGCAACCTTTTCTTTCCCAACCTTTGCAAAACTGCTTTATAATCTCTCATAGGAGGAGACTTTCCTTTCTACACAAAACATGTTGTGTAACGATGTAAGAAATACTTCAAAAGGGGGAGGTTTTCTTTTCTTCCTCTCTCTTATTGCTATAACCAGAGCTTGAATGTTTAATTATTCCATTTGTTTCTGAGAGGTGTTTTATTCAAACAGATTCTGAAGGAAATACCTGTAGATGGAAATCTTATGACAGAGAAAAAATCATAGAAATTTTGTGTTTCCAGTCAGAACTGAAGTTTTTACCCCTGTAGCATACCAAAATATTACATAAATAAGGTGTTTCAGCCTTCCTACATAAGGAGGGATGGTTCATGCACCTAATAGAAGAATGTATCTATTCTGACACCACAAAAAAAAATTATTAGAATCTTAATTCAATATCAAGGTGTTAAAAATTATTTCACGTGGTGTTCTAAATGAAAAATAACGTGGATACCTTATTCTAGTAATCCTTTAATTTGAGAAATACAGTTCCTCCATGGACCTAAGAAGCAGGAAAGAAAAGAACATAAAAGTTTTGGAGTAAAGCTCTTAACACAGAACTAGAAACACTCCTGAGGATGATGCACTTTCTTGCCATTTTGGAATGACTAATTAGAAAGCTGCATAGAGTAGACTTCTGTAGAAGCTGCAGAGCTATCAGACCAAACATCAGATTTGTGTATCTCCAGACTGACGATGAACTGAGATTTGCCAAAATTTAGGATCTCTCAGCAGTGGGGTTCATGTCTCATTAATTCTGTTTTACTGCATAATGATGCCTTGGGATTAGCAAATATGATTTGTCATGCAACTTTAAAAATATACAAACCTGTACAGCTTTATTTTCTGT
This sequence comes from Oxyruncus cristatus, assembly GCA_013399855.1. NCBI lineage: Eukaryota > Metazoa > Chordata > Aves > Passeriformes > Cotingidae > Oxyruncus > Oxyruncus cristatus. The sequence goes on from VXAY01001848.1 coordinate 753,997, forward strand.
TCTAGCCTCTTTCTCTTTTCTCTACATGTAATGCCTTTGAGAACAAAACTCTGTTAATGTTCTATTACATTTTTAATGAAGAATAATAAACTGTTAAATCACACATCACTCATTTTACTGCATCCTTAATTTAATGAATTAGTAAACTCTTTGACAATTCTGCTCTTACTATATGAGTAAAAGTTGCCAAAACATGGCTGATGAGGGAAAAAGAAGCAATCCACATACCAGAATACATTTACTAACTTGTGATCACTGTCTGGCTACTAAATCAAGACTCATAGTTCGTTGTGTCAGGAATATACAACCATAACCCCATAACAGACATAAAAAACCCAGGGAAATATCACAGATACCACATCAGAGATGCTGCTGTCAGATGTACTTTGAAACGATCATAACTTTCCTAAATGTGCCTGTGTAGGTCAGTTCCAGGCGGTTTTTAAATGTACATGTTTCCCAGTAGTCAAGGAAAGGAGAACTCAAAACCAGAACATGAGATCCAGCCTCATTCTTTCCAAACTTTTGGAAAGTCAGGACCTTCAATCCACCTCTCTCATGAATGCCATGAACTAGAACCTTGAAATGAAGCTCTTCAGAAACATATAAACATTAGCCTCAATCTAAATCTTGACCATAAGCCTGCAAGCTACTTTACAAAGCTCAGTTCTCTGATTTAAACTGCCTATAAACTGATTTAAGAAGTGTCAAACGCTGCAATCAGAAAATCAAAGGAGGTAAGAATGCTCTCCATGTCTGAAAGGCAGACCTGACAAACCCAGAATGAGAATAAAAGTTCCCTGTGGGGTGGAATCCACCTTGGGCTAGTACCCAAAGGTTGCTGAAGTCTTCACTGGGGATTCATAGACACAATGCTGTTAAAGACAGATATTAGAGACATTATTGTTCTTTCTTGCTGAACTGTTGGGTAAAAGTCTAGGCATTTACTAATAGTGCTTATGCATTTGATTCCAATCAACCATATCAGCAGGCATCTGCTTTTTCACAGTAAGAATTCTTTGCTATTTTTTAAGGTTCTTAAGGTCACAAGTAATTTTTTGAGTTCTCCGTGGTGGAAGATTGCTGCTAATGGAGCTAACTCTAATAAAATCCGAACTGCATTTAGTGACAGTGAACTTCTTTTAAAAAATGCCATTTGACCTTATAGGAAAGTACAGTCATAAATATCCAACCTTTAAACCTCAAGGTCTTCATGGCAGCAGCTAGTCCAGGCTTAGGCAAAAGAGAGCAGTGTCAAACTTCTCCATGTCAGCCCAAGGGACATGAACTGCTGCTTCGCAGAGAAGCAGGCTTCCACCTTTCCCAGGCTTGAAATGACGACAAGTTCTTTGGGAAACAGGGTCTTCTTTTCCATCTGTCTGGCAGATGTTTTTGCTAGAAATGAAATGCATGAGCACTAACCTCAGTTTGAGAGAAATGTTTACAGTCAGGTGTAGTCAAGCACTGTGAAAGTCAGCCATCCTTGTCAAGAGGAAGAGACCTTGCAATGCAAGTAGATGCAAGAAAGGATCAGATAGAGGGGGTCCACAAGTTGCTTCATGTGGGATATCAAAGCAGCTGGACTGTCAGATCAGTTGAGATTTGACCCTCTTCAAGGAATGTTTCTTTGCATAATCTAAGAGTACTAGTAATTAATATGTTGGGGTTTTTTCCATCAGACAATCTGACCAGATATATATCATTTGGCGTAAACTGTCGAAGGAGAGGGAAAAGAAAATTGATCATTTTTTCTTTTGCAACATTTTCATAAGGCAAGAAAGCTCTGCTACTGGAAAACCTGCATAGTTTAACAAGAAACACAGAATCATTACAAACATGCTTTGTGAACAGCAGCTTCTCCATAGAGCTAAGGTCAGCTAAGCCACAGTCTGTGTCTGTGTAGTTCTAGTTCTGTCATAAACTAGTGAAGATACAGCCCAGGAGGTAAGAGAAAGCAGAGTGCTTTCCCCTCAAAAAATGGAGCAAGTGATAAAAAGCACAGTAAACCCGGTATGCAAATAGCAGCATGATCTGTAGGAATAGCATCGCAGTCCGGAAAAACTGGGATTCAGAGCCTTGACCCGGAACAATTTTGCAGCCTAAGTGGAGAATATTTAGTGACTCCACTGTATAGTGTCACCTTCACTGTTGAAATATTGCAGCTGTTTCAATTTCTGGCAGTTTCTTAACATATTAATCCAACTCTTTTCTCTGCCTCCTCCTCCTCAATCCTGGCTGCAAGTTTGGATATTACGCCAAAGATGGAGATAGCTCTGGGTCCGCAGTTCAACTTCCACTGAGGTCACCAGTCAGCCTGCTAAGAAAAGGCACCTGCACAGGTGCTCAGCAACAGACATATGGCTGGACTTCGTAGTCTGCAGTCCTTTTTTATGGTTTATATGGTCAGCGGGCTGTTATGACACGTTGTCATTCCTGGTGTATTGTATGGCCCGTATGAACTACTTGGGAGTTCAGCACTGGTTGTTGGCAGATATTCATCCCTCAAATGTAATGTATGAAAAGGATGGTAACAACTTTGGAAGGGCTGTCCTTGCATCAGCCTGTGCACCTCTGGCCACCATCATACATATAAGGGCTATTTCAGAACTGAGTCCACTGAAAGCCCATCAGGCCCCTGACTAGATGTGACCAGATCATGGGGTACACATACGTTGCACTGCATTTGTATACTTGATCCCATATTCAGTATTTCTCTTCTCATTTTATGCATGTAGCTGCAAGAGCTCTGGAACACTAGATAAATCTTAATCTCGTGCCTGACTAAAGAGAAAAGGCAAAAAGAGATTATACATTATGTTTTCTAGTTTTCCAATGTGCTTAGCAGATTCTTCTTTTTTAACACATGAAAGTAGCAAGAGTATATTGGGTCAACTAGCTTATAATTAATTATTGATTAGATATTACAGCCATATGCTGAGATTCATTTGGAAACCAAAGTGCTTCCTTGGTACTTATGTTAGCATTTATTAAATATGCATTATTAATCTGAATTACGTTGTGTTCGAATGTAAGCCCTTAGAGCAAAGATAATGATCACAGCATTAGTATTTGTAAAACAGAATTGATTTTCCAACTTCACCAAATTAGCTAAAATATGGGATAGGTTGCAGGTATTGAAGAATGAATGCTACTAGAGGAAGTTGCATGCTTAGGTTTTCTATGCACCCAAATAAAATAACTAAAAAACAAACAAAAACTTAATTTATTCCCCTAAAGTGTTGGCATAAACAAGATCTAGAGGTCTTTTAAAAAAAATAATTAACAAACCCTATTCATACATCATGGTTCACACATTTTTATTCTACAAGGAGGCCTTGCAACATAAAAAAAAGTAATTAATTTTAGTTTTCCACATGCAGCTATTCCACAGGAAGCTAGTAAAACTTCAGTGAAGTAAATGCTTGGGTATTTCACTTTATATTTTGAAATAAATTATTTTCTTTTTCTTGTGTCTAAATATATTTATGTAGGAAAGAAACAAGAGTGATCAATTAAATGAGATGTATGACGATATTTATGATAGTTGTTTGGGCACATCTCGAAATCTGACCATGAAATTCACAACTTAGTAACAAACTTAAAGGAAAAAAAGCAAGAAACCAAAAACTGACCCGGTGGTGTAAAGGATCAATGTTAGCTATTACATTACAGCATTATAGGGATAATTTCATTCATTTGACAGCACTTTCATCTAATGAAAAGTTTACTGTTTCTCTATAGCCAAAACATTCTACGATTTGCATTGAGAACTTGCACATTTATATTCATATTGTTTTCACTCAGCAAAAAGAATTCAAAAAGAAATGTACTGACATGGTTATAAACTTCACAAAAATTTGTTGGGTACTGGGTGGGAGATACAGGATTTGAAAACACCCCTCCGTCTTCTTTTCAATTTGTAATACTTCAAAATCATGGTTAAAAGCAGGGAAGAAAGAGGAAGTAGATACATTATTTCATAATTATGCAGTGTGCAGTTTTTCTGACAAGACTCTGCAAGACTTGGAGCGGATAGGGTAGGGAGTTCAAGAACAGGCTTTTGCCTCACAATTTAAAATACCAGCATAGCTTAAATCAGTTAAAGGACATTTCACTTTTTTGTTGCAGTTGTGGGATTTTTGTTTTGGCCGCAGACGGAGGCTAGAGTTTCATTTATGCTATGGCTACTAAACCTGAAATATTAAGGGAATATGGGGACAGAGGAGAAAGTGGATGCTTGGAGTTAAGTTGTTTGCTACACCTACTAACCTACTTACCACTTTGCATGAATAAAATATTGACGCAAAACAACAGCAAAAAAAGAAAAACATCACTTTGGGGTATACTTGTTTTTAGAATTCAAATAAGGACAAGAGCATAATACTGTTTTGATGTTTGCTTGCACTAAGAGAAAAAAGGAATAATAAACTGAGTGCAGCAGGTTTAAGACATGTTTGTACGAACACGTGCCCACACACACAAATTACAAATAAAGAGCAAACCAGGGAAAGAAAACATCTTTTTCTATTACAGTTAACACTTTTTTTATAGTCATCGCTCATTTTATGTCTGTACTGTGCTTTTGTTGCCTGACTCTCCCTTTGTTATGATTACTTTTAAGCTCAGGTATATTTACTTTCTATTTCTACTCAAAAAGTTGATAGGAATTAATTTAAAATTGCACTAGTCAAAAAAAATGAAGAGAAATATTACTAAAAAGAAGAGCTTGATGCGGTGTATGCTCAAAAAATAAATTAAATGCGTTTTGATCTTTGAGGTGCAAGTCAGTTTATGAGAATGTTTTCCCCTATTTGTATCCCAAAGTATTGACAGGCATTAAATTAAATGCTGAAGAGCTTATCCATTGTTCTGCAAATAAAATACAACACAGTATGACATTCAGCAAACAAGGAAGCAAATACAAAAATACTGAAATACAAAAATAGAAAATTTTTGTGGTAGGCTGCACACTATTAATTTGTGTCTTTGATATTCAGACAAATTATTTTACAGCTAAAAACACCTACATACCTACAATTATTTCATCACATATCACGAAGTCTTCATTTCTGATTTAAAGCTTATATAACAGTATACAACAAACTATTAAACTTCATCTCCTTTATTATTGTTTAAATGACAACCACATTTAACTTAGAAAAAGTAGTTACTATTATTTCTATTTTAACGTGTCAGGATGTGAATTTCATTCTTACATTTTTAACATACCTGCAGTTTAATATGTTTCAGCAAAGAAAACACACGTTTGATTTCGCGAGTTTGGTGCATATGGAATGAACAGCTTGAAGAGCAAAATTTGAAGCAAAATTACCTTTCACGGTGAAAAATGAGTTTATAAGCTTTCTCACACCAACCTCCGCAACAAGGAGCATAACGATACTCTGAACAGACTCCATACAGGTCCACGTGTGGTCTGGAAATATTTGTAGACTGTATCACAGTTTACCCCAAGAGATTCCCCATGTGTTTGTGTGCTCTGCCACACCGCTATACCTTCAGAATAAATAGGCACACACAAATGTTGTTTCTGTCTTGTTTCTCTCAAGAAGTTAATCCAGCAGCACGGGGTTACTGGTTTAGCAATTCTGATATCGGATCATAGAGTAGTGGCAAAAGCAAAAAAGGGAGAAAATGCTGAGTGACAAAAGGAGTTGAGGCAAGAACCTGCTCCAAAATTACTGTTCAATTATTTAGTGATTTATCCTGAGATACCCAACCAGCATTGGAATGACTATTGGGAGCAAGCATGCTGGAAGCTGTGCCTTATCTGGTGTAAAGATTCACAGTATTATTGAGGTTAATAAAACATGTGGGAATTTACTACCAGGTCTTTGATAAAGGTTGGACAAAAGGCGGGGTTTCCACTCTCAAGAAAAAACAAAAATCTATTTTTCATTCTGATTTACAAAAGAAAATCAGTATTTCCTGTAAAATGAAAATCCTTTCAAAGTCCATCTACCGGATAAAGGAAAAGGAAAATAAATTAATTAAATAAATAAAAAGATGGAAAAGTTGTTGCTGGGTTGGATGGCTAGATGTATTGCGCACTTGAAGGTGGCTATACCCAACTAATTTGTGGAAAGACAGCCTTTCTTGAATGTATCCAGTCCACAAGAGACGTGCATACTCTTTTTATTAGTAGAAACAATAATGAGAGCTGGGTATTGCCTTGTTTGAAGCTTTCCCTGAGGCATTTTGTTCACATCTGAGTTCAGACTGACTCCAGTCCCATGGGTCTGCATAAGATGTAACCTCCACCTTCCTCTGCTGTCTCCCCTCTCTTTTCCATCCTCTCCTTCAGACACGTTCCTCCTCAGAGCTGTTGTGCTTAGAGGTGCAGCCAAGCCCACAGAGATTAATTTAATTTAACATTGTTAAATGACGAAAATGTTATAAGGTTTTTTTTTTTTCCAATGCTTTGCTTTTAAAAATAGGGAAAACAAATATATTTGATTTGGCTTCAAGATTTACAGTTTCCTGTGGTCAATTGCTAACTGGGGTCCTAACTATTGATCAAGTATTAAATCTGGAGATAATGAGGGAATGTGTTGTGATATTTTTTCATTTCTGTCACTCATCGTGATTATTTAAATACAATTACAAAATAAATGAATTGGTGCAGTCCTCATGCCCTTACTCAGGCAATGGATCACTGCTAGACCACGTGCAGGCTTTGCAACCTCCAGATGCTGAAGACAGAGAAAAACAGTGGCTTAAATTCCAGTCATTATATCCCTGAACAAAGTCTGTCAGCTCCTCTTTTTGGAATCTGAGTTTCATTTCCAAGACAGTATGACCCACTTATTTCAGACCACACTTACTCAATACCTAGGTCCCATAATGAGTGAATTTATCATGGCAATTCATTATTAATAGATATACACTTAGGACACGGATGCATTCTAACAAAAATAAAAAGAGACTATATGGAAAGTGTGCCTTGAAACGCATAAACAAGTAAGCTGAAAATTTAAGACTGCCCAGAATTAGTTTCTAGTATAGAAAAGTTTATTCCTCTAATCTAAGCTTAGCATCTTAAAAATGTTTTACTTAGCATGTAAAAATAAAATTATGTACCTCAAGAGTGAGCACTCTTGGAAAGAAAATGAAGACTTAAAAAAAGAAAAAAAAAAAAAAAAAGGTAAGAAAGTAAGTGGTACAACTAGTAAAAGTAGTATTGTTCTATCTGTCCTTGAATTTGGGTTTCTTGCCTTACAGTAAAAATAATATGTACTCAGATGCACTGGTCAACAGTTGTATAGTATCTTTTCAGGTCAATCTGGAGAATATTTGGGCATTCAGGATGCCCATTTGTGTATTGTGGAATATCAATAAAACTAAATGAAGGTATATATAATGCTAGAATAATTATCATAGTTATTACAGTATACATTTGAAAATCAAGCAAGTGGTGCTTAGGTAAGTGACCTAAAGATCTCTATTAAAATTTAGCTGAAGCTATTTTAATTTGCAACAAAGAAGAACTGAGTAAATATCAATTTTAAAATGTTTAGTAGAGGCCGTAGTTCTCTGTCATTAGAGCTCCTTAAGAACCAGTAGACAAACATCTATTTGGGAACACATTATATGTTCTGTCAGATTCCCTCCAGTTCCATTTATTTGTGTTAATATTTCTGTACTCTCTCTCTCTATGTATATATGTATATATATATCATACAATGCTCCTCAGACAAAAAAATGCATTATAAGCCTGAGTGGTTAAACTTCGGTTTTCCATTACAAGAACATTTAACTTAGAGTCTTCTAGAAACTTTAACCCATCTCTTCTGATACAGCTTTAAGTAAAACCTTCACAGGCTCCTCAAGAAATTCCTTTAGTAGATAAATGAAATTGGAAGTGTGCCTTGTTAAGCTACCTTACTCTTGCCTCTCCCAGAAGCTAATTTTCATTCCTAATTCCAGGTAGAAGAATCTGATATATAGTAACACGTGTAGATGTAAACATCAAAGTAAAAAGTTTGACTAATACAGCCAAGCAAATTCATCCAGAAAAGATATGTTACAGTGTCAGTGCTTGCTAGAAAAGAGTCCCCCAAGAGATCCGAGAGCTCCTTGTTCCTGCCTGAGCTAACCCTATGGAGGTGTGGGGGATCAGAGGGTCATGGAGCAGGTGATAAAAGACCTGCTGCCAGACAGGTAAAAATGATCAATGAGAACGCAAGAAAAAGCAATAATTAAAAATTTGTATACTGACTATTGGAGGTGAGCTATTATTAGGTGCACAAAGCTGACCCAGCCAATACTTCAAATTCTGCCGGTAATAACAAAAAAAAGCTTATGAAGGGGATGCTCAGTTCATCATGGTATACCAGAGCCCATTTGGTAACACTTAAATAAAGTGTGCAGATTTGGAAAGGTCTAGAAAGTCCCAGTCAAGGTTCATTCTATGTCTCAAACTTTGAGGAGAAATATTAAAACCCCTGCATCCAGTGAATGAATTGCTCATCACCTAGGTACAACACATGGTTCACTGACTGACTTACCATTCTGAGAAGGAAATCCATTTTTAGGCTGCAAATTACCAAGCTGAAACTTGTATGCTGATAGTTTTTAATGCACTTTGTTTCAGGAATGCTGACCAAAAAAAAAAAAAAAAGTCCAGGGTGATGCATCTTCTTTTACTGTAAAATACGTGTTACAATTTAGAAATATTGATGAAAAGTGAAAATCAATTTCTTCTGTCGTACCTTTGTACAGAGACCATTTGAAAGGTGATACGATGCAGTTCCAATCTTTCTTACATTTTGCAGCACCCATGGAAAACTAAAGTGGTCAACGAGAAAAAAAAAAAAAACCAAAAAAAAAACCACAACAGAAAAACCATGCTTACTCCTTCCAGTGTTGCTACACGCATCTCCAGCAAGAAATTCGGCATATTCTGCTTATGTGGTGCCAGATCCATCATCCACTCGAGCGAAGATATAGGCTATTACTTGCTTCAGTAAAAGTTGGAACCAAGCTCCAAGTTGTAATTGTCAGTGTCTTTCTTGCTTTGTGATATCAAGTATCAGCAGGCATTAAACAGATACAGCTTTTTGAAGGCATTTTTACAGCACGCAGATAACAATAAATTACAGAGCACTCACTGAACAGTGCAACGCTGCCCTACAGTTGCATGTTGTGGTAAACATACCCTTTCATGACAGAACATTCAAAGATCTTTAAGAGTACTGGATATTTAATCCCAAAGCATTCACAAAAATATTCAGAGCAGTATATTGTGGCTAGATATAAAAAGGGCCTGATATCTATGGATGAATAAATGGTGATTACTAATCTAATATTATGCATTTTAAGAAACAGCTAATTTTTGGAAAACAAACTTTTTTTTTTGCCTCTTTTAATTGGGTTAAATCCAACAGTTTGTTTCCTTTGGATGTACTTAGTTTGATTGCATTCAGAAAATTCAAAATATTTCATGACTGTTTTCAAGACAGAACATTTCAACTTCCCATTTTAAAGTTGCAAAAAATCCCAAAATAATAGAGACAGAATAGAAGAGGTTGAAACCCACACGTGCATCATCTGCCCTTGATAATTTTTCAGCTTTACACAGGAAGCCACCAAAAATACCAAAAACCTCAACCAATTTCCCTTCCTTGTTTTTATCTATTTATTTTTCCTCTCTCAAACGGAAGCTGTCCTTCTTGTCTGCTTTAAAGTTATACTTAGGTACAGAAAAAAGAAATAGTGTTTAACTCAGACATCTTTAAGCGTAAATACCACAGTATTTCACAGCTGCAGCTGCACTTGGTGTCCGTCTCCTCAATGATTCACATCAATCGCAAGCAAAAGCAGGTGGTCTGACCTTTTACTGTTTGCAGACAAAATGCCCCATTATTTCCCCCACAAAATGTTGGGAAAACTGCCAGAAAGTCCACCAGGACTCCCCAGGTTAGACTCATGGCTGGGCTCTCATCTCTAATCGTCACCAGTGTGTCTCTGATGACAAATCTAGATGCCTTCACTCAGCCACATCCATCTCTTCTCAAAGGTATGCATTTTTTTAATAGTTTACATACCCAAGATTACAGATTTTTGTTTGATATTTGTTTATCTTCAGGCAGCAGAAAGCACAGCTGGACTCCCACTCTGATCTACGGACTCCGGGTACCTTTTTGTTTGTTCACAGAACAAGAAGGAAAGACATGAAGATTTTCTCAGCACTTTTGTTCACCTGAACATGCAAGAGTGTAAGCTGCTCAGAGATCTCACAGCTTAAGTTATCAGTTTAGAGATCAGTAACTACAGTCTCGTGTTTTATTAGCTTTTTTTTTTCCTGTTTGTAACCATTTTTTGCCACTCCTTTCATTGCTCTCCTGTAAGTGCTTTCTAATATCCAGAAGGATATTTTTTTTATGCAATCCTTAAAATATATCCACTGCCCACCTTACCAGCACCTTCCTTCCAGAGGCATAACATTCTAAACCTCACACGCCAAAAAAGTATTTTAAAACTCCTGTGTTATGTAACAATCACATAAAGGATAAGATCACTAGGACTCTGTTTTTTTCCAGTTAGATTAAGAAACATGAAAATAAATGCACCGAAGTTGTTCTTGCAAAAAGTCTTTTTGAAGACTTTCAGGGAATATTTCAATATATGCCCCAGACTCCAGGAGACAGGTTGATTACAGCACTATCCCACCAGTCTTTGGCTCCCCAGGCTACTTCACATTCTGAGGTCACAACAGCATACAACAAATCCCAGGAAAAAGGCTTCCTCAGTGGAAACTCTCTGTGTATATTTGGGGGCAGAGGAAGGAAGATGCAGCAGGAAAAAGAACACTTTTCCCATCTCTTGAACAACACAATATTGACCATGTTTACTATTTCCAAGTGTGACAGGACCCAAATCCGAGGAAAATATCTCTTAAACAGAGATGTGACAATTGGAAGAAAAACCCAACAAATTAAGGAAAGGCTCAAGACCTGTCATACAGCTACATTCAATGATTTTTAATAAAGAGTCTAGAAAGGGAAATCATGTATCAAAAGGTGGTTAGGTCTTGAACTATTTATTTTGCTTCTCTTTCTCACTCTCATATTTATTGTGCTTTGCTTCAGTTTGTCTGATTTATTGTCCCATTTGGACAATAAAACAGGGTTGTTGGTTTGAAGTGTTTTCATTATTATTTTGTTTTATTTTTGCATTTACCCCCACAAGCCTAATTAACTCCTGCCTTGTTGGAAAGCCGGTTGCATGTACAAAGTAGGTTACAAACATTTTAATAATCACTCAGTGGCTGCATGTGGTATTTATTTAAAATGCTTACTTATATAATAGATGTGCATGTTTTAAATAGCAGAGAATAACATGATACAATAACAGCCAAAAGATTACTCAGAAAAGCTATTAAAACGTCACATTTATATTGCTATTTATAACTATTTAGCTCACATATAACATCTAACTGTGCTCATTTTACGCTAATCATGGATACCAAATAGTCTTTCCTCAGATGGTCTGTACCAAAGAAGTTACAGACCTCCAGATTCAAGAACAGATTCCTCCTTATGATTCTTCAAAGTAGGAGTGAGTGGGCTCAGGAATTGATACAAAAGGGGAAAAATATTAGGAATCAAAAGCAAAGAGTGGAATTTGTTTGCTGGAAGGCTGTTTGAATTAGGAAGTTGGAAGATCACAAAGTCAGAGCTAAATGGAGGCCTTAAATTTTGAGGAATATAAATAGCAGAGAGGTATCTCTTACAACATTTTGTTGTTGCTATAGCTATGTCATTCAGGAACAATAAAGCTCTACAAGGAAATTATAAAATTAATAAAACCATGCTTACAACATCAGATTCATAAAAGCTTCTTATGGGGGGGACAAGTTCTGACTTTGCTTCTGTGGTTTCAATTTGATTATGTACTCCAGATTGACACTAGAGAAGATCAGAGTAATGCTTCCAAGCACAGAAACACATTATCCCCAAGAGCAATTATTTTAAGATTCATGATTGTGGGTATATTCTTTTGATACAACTGTGTGAAAAAATGCAATTATTAGATAATCTTAAATTAGAAAATCTTAACTTTTAAGAACAAAATAAAATACCGCATTGCAGTGAAAAATGCCTATAATTTATAGAGTTAATTTATAAACTTGGGTAAACTGTAACTACAAGGTAGGTCATCAACTCCATTCCTCAGATGTAGATCTTCTCTGATTAAGTAAACAAGTTGTGTTAAAATTCGGGCATTCTGCCGGAGAATGAGGCAGCACTCCCAGTACATGCTCTGCGTGGTGCAACTAATGTGTTTTTCAATACCATGGGTCACAAATGAACTAAATTCCATGTCCCTTTGCTCTCTTTTTATTACTTTAAATCATATTATGCCATTGATTTTTAAAACAGAACTCCCCACAGAATCCAATAGGACTCTGCTTGGAAATCAATGGTATGATCTGGCCTTCAGTATTCCATTACTCAGCTGCAGAGACGGACTGAAAAGGTTAGAAAAGGTGAAAACAACACCAGCAGCTAGGCTTCAAACAGACCAAAATTCCCCAGTGGTTTCTGAAAGTAAAAGGTGAAGTGGGTTTCCTCCTGCCTCCCCAAGGAGGCATGGTTGGAGTAAGGAGAAACTCAAATAGCGTCCACGTGGCCCGCAGGCACCGCTGCAGCCCCATGCCCCGAGCACAACCCTCTGAAACAAGGAGCAGCTTTCTATCACCCCACTCTGCCCCTTCACCTGGACATCCAGAGATGCCACAGGCCAGCCCCTGCTAGTTTCTATGCAAAAAATACAGAGAGAGGGAGACACACACAGGGTCTCTTTTGTTCTTAGCACTTCTGTAGCCATAAGCTTCCACGCAACCGAGAAATACTTAGGACGCAGAAAATTAGGAAATTCTAAAATATGCGGCATTGATTAGAGAATCAACAGTAATGAAGCCAGCTTTTAACCACTTCAGACACAGATCATGGATGGCGAGGGATATTTTCAGTTTAGTCACTTTTACAATGCAGGTCTGCAAACTTCAGTAAAAGAGCTTGAAGGAAATGCTTACAAGTGTTGCTCATTTATAAGGAAAAGACAACACAAATAATACAATTTCACTGTCATGGTCATAAATTGCAGATCAGTGACTAGACATGAATCTAGCAGAATCTAATTTTTTTAATGGTTCAAGTGGGGTAATTTATATTCTAAGGGGGCAAAAGATACATAGTGTACTACCTTAATCTCTCAGACTAACTTTAAACATGGCCAAGCTCATTTCCTTCCTAGTAAATTGTCCAAACCCGATCACATCACTCTTGCTCTCCCATCATCCATATAACTGCAGCTCAAAGGGACATTAATTTGTGCAGAATAGATCACAGTTATCACATAAAATTCAGTGAAAATAAAATTAATGTACAATCCTTTATAAAAGTAGCAGAATTTTTTTTTTTTTGGGGGGGACACTAGATGTGGAAGAGTATACATCATGCCTGAAAAAATAAAAAAGCATCAGTCTAAACTAATACCCTCATATGGTTCATCTCTGATAAGAACAAGTTTCTTTTTAATATTAGGTGCTTAGTAACAGAAAAGAATTTGTAATAAGACTTCTCACAGATGAAGCATCCGCTCTTTCCTTTCAGGAAGAAACATTTTCTTTCACCCAGCACACATTTTAATTGCCTAAGATGCAATTTCCCTTATGAATAATTTGAATACAGCTGACTTTTTGACTAAGCAAATTTTCTTCAGAACTCAAATGATGTGTGTGCTGTAAAATATGGAAAACCATGTGGCAGGGCAGCAGAAGCAAAGTGAGGAAGTATAGCATTAATTTTAATGTCATTTAAGAAGTCACCAAGGTTCCTACTCCGTCAGTGACACGTGCCTCTGACCAGATGTGTAGCCTACATTTCAGTTCACAGGCACGGCGCGTTCCACCACAAAGCCCTGCTCACATCCTCCTGCTTCGCGTCAGCTTTGCCATTACAGACCCTCTGTCGCCAGCTCAGAAGGGCTCTGGGGAAAAAAAAAGGAAAAAAAAAAGAAAAAAAGATCCACTGCGAAGAGGGGTTTGGCTACAAAGCTTTGTCTCTCCATCAGAGAATTTGTTACTGCCTTTCCTTCGTGTACAGCCCTCGTGGGGCCTTGCGCTTCCAACTTCACATATGAATAACTTCTTGGAGTTATGACTAACCGAAGTGGGAAAGCAAGCTTCAGCAGCTAGAATTAAAATAATTCTATTTTCTTTTGACTAAAAGGTAATCAACCAGAAAAAAAGAAATATCTAAAGAAGCATATTCTTTCCTAGTGTAAGTTGCAGGTGTGAATTTTCAATAAATCACGCAAGAGACATAGATGTCATCTGAGAGTTATAGATAACCTATAATAACTAAAAATTAGATCACCGTCTTCCATTAACAGAATCAAGTTGTAGACAAATGGCAGTTTCAATGATACCACAGGGCCAAAACAGGGCTAATAAAGCAGCTTTTTTGATATTGTCAGTGTATATAATTTGGAAATGCAGTATCTGATCCTAAAAATGCACTTGATGGACACTTCGCAGGAGCTGTAGCAGCTGCCTGGCCTAGCAAATAAATTGAAATACTAATTTTTCTTTCTTTGGAAAGGGGTTTTGTTGTTTATTTTAATGTTGGAATTATTTCACTATGAGGAACTTTATTTTATAACGATTGCATTGGGAAAATTTGTCTCCTAAGGGAAATAAATTAGTTACTTTTGTACCAACATAAACTACCTCAGCTGATGAGTAACCACTAACCATAACTTACTATAGTTTCAAATTATTTGCGTTTTCACTTGCCTGTAGCAGCTAAGCCATCTGTTACACCTTTTTTTCCCATTTTTTTATTATCTTTAAAAATAGCAGAAGCAAACACTTTATCTAGGCTTCTATCTAGCAGCATTCAGCTAAACTGTACCACTGAGTAAGAGTAAAAAAACCTACCAAATGTAGCAGTTTCTGACGTCTCTTCCAAATGTCCATTACAAGATTTTAGTTCACTGGACCAGATACATAAACAAACTAAATTCTGGCAAATGAACATATATTCCATGAAGCTGATCTTCAGCATGTTTTATAACAGTCTGGTTTTTTTTTTCTTTTTTTAATCAGATACATGTACAATTAACTGAACCTGCTAAAATCTTAATTAAACTCCATTTCATAACAACAACCTGTAATTAATGTACTCTTCAGTACAAAAAAAAAAAATCTCAGTATCGAGGCCAGTCCTGTTTAACATCTTTATTGATGACCTGGATGAGGAGATATTGAGTGTGCCCTCAGCAAGTTTGGAGATGGCACCAAGTTGGGCGGGAACGTTGATCTGCTTGAGGGTAGGAAGGGACTCGGCAGTGCTGGGTTAACGGTTGGACTTGATCATCTTAAAGGTCTTTGCCAACCTAAATGATTCTATGATTGAGTTGTGGGATTTCAAAGAAATCCACATTAAAACTTGGAAAATGTTCCCCCTCTGGAGAATAACACTAATTAATTCATTAGTGATGAAATGTATTAGTGATGAAAAATGTCTATGTATTTAGGTCTACCTTCTGATTAGGGAAATCTTCTCTGGGTGTTGGAGAGCCAACTATTCCCAGAAATTAATACATAAAAGCATCCCTTTGTCGGGAAGAAGTTTAGCAAAACTCTGAGGGAGAAAAATTAAATGAATTCCTAAACTGTTTCTTAATGTAGACAGTTTTCAATATTTAATGGGCACCTACAAACTGAAAAGAGGACATAACCTCTTTTTCCTTTGTTTGTCCTTTAAAATTGTAGTGATGAGGTATTTTTGACTTATTTTTACTGAAGATTTTAAAAAAACCCACCTACCATCTTTCAATCAATAAGTATACATACTTAGAAAAAAAAATATTCCAGTTCTACCATTGGAAAAAACAATGGCTAAATATAAACAGTTGTATTAACATGCAGGGTGTGTCCACAGTCAGGGAACACCCATGGAGAATGTGGGAAATTACTTAAGTTCAATAGTTTTTAACCTTTTAAGGTTTGAGTGCCCCAACAAACTCCTGTAAAAATAACAGACTCAAGTAAAAGCAATACAGGAAAATCTCTCTCTCTACGCAGGACCAATTTGACTTGAGGGCATGGTGTGGAAACCATCCGAAAACGCTAGGGGGAAAAAGCCTCCAGATTAGACACCTGGAAACACATTCCTAGGAAACAGCTCCCGTACTGAGAAATTCAAGTCCAAGCCCTGTCGTTGTAGCAGCAAGGCTGCATGGAGCAACCACAGCCTCCACAGATGGCACAAGCCTCTCAGCCCACGCCAAAGCCTTCAGTCCTCAATGCCATGTCTGAGAGGCATGAGATAAACCCACCACTCAGGACTCCCAAAGCCATAACACTCTGACAAATTCCTGGAGATGCAAGATCACACATAATAGTTCGTGGCAGGCTGAGCAGCTTGTTTGCCTTCCTTAATAGGATACAGTAAGTATAATTTGTCACCTCATAAATCCCAAGGAAATGTTACTGAATTCTCCAAGGGGAAAGCCTTCACTAATATAAAATATATCACACTTGCACTTATTTAGGACTATCTTATTCTTTTCTCCTTTAGAAAATGAACTGAATCCTCCACCTTAGGGGTGGGAGATACCACATGGTATGTGCAGGTCCCTTTAAAAATTAGATTAGTAAGTGGGGCTCCCCAGTCACTAAAGTGTTATCCAAGCACTGTTTCTTGTATGTCTTTGTTTCTTTATGCCATTTTTATCACTGAAGAGTAATTTATGATCTGCAACCCTGATTGACTTGCGATGTTACAGTGGAAGCTTGCACAATACATGGCTTGCTTTGGTTTTGAAACCAGTCCAGTAAAGGTTGGTGATACATCTCACTTTTGTTTTGGAACTAGATCTACCTGAAAACAAAATTATACAAGGGAAAATAGCTGTAGAATTTCAAAGAACCACCAAGAGGTGGTTCAAAGAACCACAAAGAGGAAGGAACACTTTTGACTGAACCATAGGCTGGTTTTAAAACAGCCTGTTATTAAAGGAAAATGAAATTTGTTTGTAGCCACGTACACGGATTAGAGCGTGGAGAGGCTAACCAAAAGAAGCAGATATTTTATGCAGTGTACACTTCTGACTGGTCTTTTTTCCTCTATTGTTTTTAAGATGGAAATGAACCTCTTTTAACCCTTCTGGGTGCTCCCAGCCAGACCTAGGGGAGGATAAACCATGCTCCTTATAACACGCACAAGGTGTTTTACTTCAGAATCCAAACACGTTGAAAGCATATGTAAGACCTTTCCAGAAGATGACATAAGGCACTATTAGTCAACAGTATTTTCCTACAGCAACTTGACTCACCCCCACACAAGATTTCAAGCTTAACCATATTTTGCATTTACACTAACTGGCTTGTTCGGAGCTATACGTTAATTTTGGATTATCACAGACTTTGGCTTTGTGAGACTTGTGTTTGCAGTGAGATCAGCTTTATCAAAATAGTAAAACATGCCTGAAGTTCAAGTAAACCTGCCCCATGCTGTGAAAGAGCAGGGCACAGAACAACTCCAGAGGTGCTTCTTGCAGAAGTGCCCCGCTTCAGGATGAGAGAAATGATATGTGAAATGGTTTGGACAATATGCCATAACTTTTTGTTCTAGATCTGTGACTGACGAACCAGCTTCTTACTCTTAGAATAAAAGTATAAATACACTGGTAGGAGACAGGAGCATATCTACCTCGTGACATTTCACATATTCCCACAGCTTTAGAACACTCTAGTAAACGCTCATTACCAGAAAAAGTAACAAACAAACAAACAAACAAAAAAATAGAGCACGCTTTGAACTGGCAGACATTTTAGAGTACTGGGCAAAAAATAAAGAATCCACATTAAAAAAAGGTATAAGCTTTTTTTTTTTTTAATGGACTAAAGACAACAATGATTGGAATGGGCACAAATTTGAGAAATACTTTTCCTGACTGGAAAGGGGGCAAAGTCGCACAACAAAGTGACAAGGTGCTGACATCTTATTGGTAATTTGTAATAATTCTAAAGGAATATTTATATGTTAGGAAAAAAGATCTACTGGAATGACAGAAAGAAGACAAAAACCAAGACCCACTAAACAGGTATAAATAAACAATGCAACAAAATAAAACATAAAGCAAATATAAATTTAGTGAATGAGAAATATTCTGTTTTTCTCTTTAGAATCAGAGTAACAAATTACATAAATCTGAGACCAGCTAGAGACCAGACTATTTTCATTATAGTTACAATGAAATAGCAGGAATAAATTGATAGAAATCAGGAGACTAACTTTGATCAAGAAGTACATACCAGTTAGAGTAAGCTGACTCAGACACACCACATGAGAAAGAGATCTGCACGTAGTCCAAGTGGTTTGACTTTCCACGACTTGCAAATCCACTAAACATTCAGTCAAAACGTTTTATACGTCAGACCCTGCGAGCCCAGCCCTGGCAGCACTCTGCTGCTGTCATTACCATTTCTATCAGAGAAGGAATTTCTATTACAGCAACAAACGCCTCCTGGAACTAATTGGCACTCATTGGCAATCTCGGCGCAGAGGCTAATGAAGTACCTTTTGAGCCTGAGAGGTTCCGAAGAGGAGATCTCTCCAGCACAGAGACTCATTAATGAGACAGGATAAGGATGATTCTTCTACTAATGCTCATTCCTCACCTGTCCTTACTGTAAAAAAGAAAAAAAACAAAAAAAAAGGATTCATTCATAAGTTCAAGGAATCCAGGAAGACACTGCGTAAAACAAAAAGCAGTTCACTGCTCACAGGTACAAGGATCACAAAAAAAAAAAAACCTCTGCAGGAAGAGTAACTTTGTTCCCCATCTCCAACCTTATGCATTTCACTGCTTGGAAAAACTATTTGTGATCAAGCAGGGATTATGACTGAACAGTGGTAGTAGCAAAGGACTGATTCCTGGAAGTCAGCACAGATATTCTACCCTAAAAGGATAGTGTCTTTCCAAATATTAAGCACCGTTTGGAGGACTGTAACCTATATTATACTTGCTAAATCTTGAGATATAATATACCTAAAAAGAGCAATTCTCATTGCAGAGCTTTCCTCACTCACTCAAGCCACTATTTGGAAAGAAAAAGCACAACAGAACAATTAAACAGGCTAGCAGCTTTATCAGTCAACTCTGCATATTCCTATCAGATGACCTATTTTTATTATGTGGAGTGCAAATTAATACACATCAGTTCAAGTTGGCAGGTTCCTTTAAAACGAAGGGAATGCCTTGAGTGCTGGACCACAGTCTTTGCCTCTGTTACATGTTGAAGTGCTCAAAATACAGGACAAAGCCTTTGACCAACAGACTCATTAGTGTAAGAGACAAAGCAACCTGGATGTCAAAGAATGGGTTTAAGCCAGAGCTCTTCAGGTAAAGGGGTTTATTAAGTGTGTATTCTTGAACATGAGGTCATAGCTGCAGTTTGACTGCTTTTTAATTTTTTTTCAGACAGTTCATTCCATCACCCAGTTGGAAAAAATGGAATTAGACAATTTATAGGTATCTTGGATAATCCTAACAAGCATGTTTAGCGCTTTGCTTTTCATTTAGCATTGGACTGGGATTAGACACTTCTTGGCAACCTCATATTAAAACATACCTCTGCTGCTGTAAAAATTTTGGTGCAGTGAATAATAGAGTTATGTTAATAATTACTGTCGTTCTTAGCATCTTCTACACTACCTCTTGACTGAGGTATATTTGAGTTTGCAGCCCACTGATATTGTTTTCTACTGAACACTTCCAGAATCAGATAAGAGTAATCACAAAATTACATCTATATCTTGGGTAGAAAAGCTGAAGACTCCCTGGCTTTAGTGTCTCAGCAACTGAGCTATGCCATATCAGTTGGTCTAACTACATGTTTTCATACAACTAATCATATAATATCAGATTTCCTCACAAAGACAGAGGCAAGGATTTTTAGGTAAGGGTACCTTTCTACAAGAAACTGAATCTCATTATAGATAATTTTAATCCACAGAAGTCTGTATCACAAATGACATTTCCAGTGTTCAAGCTTCAGCACACGGAAGAACTGCAAAAGGTCAGAGCTCCTTTAGTACCACTCAGAACATACACTCTTTAATAGACTTTAAATATAATACATGTATATAAAACATTCAAAACGTGACAGTACATGCAAAACAAAATTGGAATCAATACTGAAAGAGAAGTTTGACCGCAGGGTGGGTGTGTGGAATTAAGAAACAACATAAAGTTGGACATTTTTTCTGTAGTGAAACAAGAAAGTAGGTATGTTCTGAGCTGTCTTCCTAGCCTGGTCTAGGGCAACAATAGTCATTCATGCTCCATGGAATATATTTACCACCTATATAAATGGATAAATTTTATACAATTGTTTAAGAAGTATAAACTCTCACCCCATTACCCAAATCTTCGTTCGCAAAGCCTAGCCACGATAAACTCTCACGTATAACATGCTACAAGAAAAATAGCCTCGACTGCAAGAAAACTTCTGAGTAGCCAAAGTATTTCAGCCTCTCCTTTTTTAGATTATCTTCCAATCATCATCTGGGATTTGCTCAAGCCATTTAGCAAGTCAGACTATGCTAGAAGTATTCTCGTATTTTCTTTCTATCTTAATAATTTAATACTCTAACTCTGCACAGGAGAAGTTGGACTCTCTATGCCATGGTATTGCTTCAGGTCTGTCTAGATATAATATTCATAAACATCTAGAGGTAATGAAAGTCCTTCCTTTCAAGCAGACAATATCTACCATATGTTGAATGATAGCTACAAATAAGTGTTTCTAATGAAGGATCTCTTCCACCTCAGCCTGCTTTTTATTTTCCTATGTCTAGTGGAATTGACTTATTAGTGGCAAAGGAAGGGTTGATCCCCCTGTGGATGGGTCATTTCATCCCCTCTTGATCATATTCTATCTAATCTATATCCTGCTGGAGGAACAGGAACATACTTTTCTGAAAAACTCTTCTTCCTGAATACAGTACTCACCTGATAATCTGCTTCCCCTTTCTTATTTCTTTTGGTAACTTCAGCTTTCAAATACAGTCCCAGAGCTCCATCAGTACCAACTCCTGTGTACTGTGATTTCAAGGTAACTTTAAAGTTATATGCAGCAACATACTTATTTTAGTAAAGTATATCACATATATAGCGACACAGTGTGTATATATATATATATATTCTCATATATACTTATAGCACACAGCTGTAGTACATTTTAAAGATACTAGCAGAGGCACTCAATTAACATTTGATATTAGAAATTATTTTCTTGCATATTATCTCAGAGTCTTGAAACAGCACCTACCTGACATTTATAACTTACTTTCTTAGAATTCTTATAGGTAATTTCTGTCTATTATGGTGATATGTCTCATGGGAAAAGCTGTATTTAAAATACTTGTCTTAAAAATAAAATATGGGTATTGCATTCATAGCTTACTGAAAAGACAATTTGTCATTGAGATCAAAAATCAACACTATCAAGTATCTTCAAAAAGTGCTAAATCTGTCTTGTACAGAATCAGATTGAAACACAGAATTTTGAATGGAAAATAAAGTACAGGTTATAAACAAACAGCAACTAGGAGGAGAGCCAAATGTGGACAGGATATTACCCTGAAAGGAATAATATTCTAATACAGACTAACAGAGGAGGAACCAACTTGATCAAACTTTCAGATCTGTTCCCATTTAAATACAAATGAAATTGTTGGGTGGTTATGGAAATTTCTTTATTAGTTACATATAATCATGTTATTAGCTTCCATGAAAGAGATTCACAATACCTTCCTAACATTTAAATCTCTTATTTTGTGATTTTTATAAAAAGAACTGCTCTGCTCTTAAGATGGCTGTTCTCTCTTTTGATATGAAGTTCTAATCAAACATGGAACGTGACATGAAGACAGAATACTAGCTAATATTATCTTACTCTTAAGAAATTATTTTCTGATCAATATTGACTGCTTCAGTATATACGCAAGAATTTATCAAATTCATTCATTGATTATTCAGGCTCTGGTTGCAACAGACTTCACTCCAGACAGACAGCAGCAGCAGATCATCTAAAATTCAACATCCATTGCTAGAGTACAGAAAGTGCATATGCTTAGGAAAGGAAGAAAAATGAAAATGAACCAGCTAACCACGCAGGAAAAAAACCTGTGGCCTAAAGCTTCTCAGTAAACAAAGCCATAAGAAGAGTGTGCCTATGTGCTTGCTCTTTTATTTGGATTCACATGGAAAATGAGATTATTCACTTCCTTCTCCCTACCCCCACCGTTTATATTCAGCCAACTGCATATTTGGGAACTTGGGGGTGGGCATTTGTGGAATTGGTTTAAGCATTGTTGTAGGCATGGATGACTCAGGCCAAAAAATCTGCAATATTAAACAATTATATAAAGATTTTCTAAGCTTACACCTCTATATAAAACTTGTGCTTTGTTTCCAAAAAACCACCATCATGTAAGAGCAAATGCAATTTTTTTTTTCAGTATCTGAAATACATTTTTTTCACAAAGACATCAGTCTGACATTGACAAATAGCCAAACTATCATTCATCTGTAAATGTCTTTCATTATTAACTTTTGATATATTAAATATATAGGATTTTCTCTTCTAAAACTGGAAACTGATGACTTAAGCCAACAAATTTCACCTACAACGGGGTGCAGGTTGACTAGTAGGAGCAGGACACAGAATCAGAATGTAATGATTACAATGCCCCCAAGTGTTTATCAAGACAGGGTGGTTAACGTTTAAAGTATATAATTCTGATTATTTAGAAGCTTCTATACTAGAGAAAAAAAAAAAAATCCTTACTCTTCTTCCCAGGAAACACAAATGTAATCACAACAGAAGGTCGAATTTCACTATCCAGCAAAAAAAGATCTTTATTTCAGGCAAGTGCATCCTTCGGTGTATAACACATTAACAGGGGTCCCACAAATTTACTGTGAGATTCTTTACAGCAGCATGTGGCTAGAGAAAATAAAAAATCTCATGGCAATTAGGAAGCAAGATATTCCACAGAGGCCTGACAGTAATCTAACAAGCAGCAGCATTCTTTACTTTTAACACCTTTATTGTCCTAAATCTTCTTACAGGTTTTCTACCAGGTGCTGGCTGCTTACCTTGCCCCCTAAAGAACCAAACATCCAAGTATCTTACCAAGTTTTATTAATCTTTCATTTTTTTAAAGTGTCTGTTCTCCTAATGTCAAGCCTACCTTCCCTTCTGACTAGCAAAAGCTTCTTAATAGCAGCAAACAAGCAGAAACCCTGCATGGAGCTCAGCCTCCTCTTGCAACTGACAGCACAACAGCCTTCTACCCACTTACTCTCTTTTCTTCAAGACAGACAAAAAGGGAGGAAACTTCACCGTGAGGTAGGAGTTTAGAAACTTGACATTTCACTGCTTGATACTCACTTTCATCAGCAATGAGATCCTGACTTTAATACTGAGAAATAATGAAGAGTAGCGAAATCAAAACTGACACTCTGTGTCTGCTTAGACTCATGGTGCCTATATGCTACCACAGAGAACAATAATTTCGTATTTTTTTTAAAAAGCATTTTGCCACTGAATGAAATATACCTTTAGCTATATCTACACATTGCCTACAGCAGTCAAGCCAGTCTTTAAAATGAAAAATTCAAATGTGCTTCAGATGCATTAATTTGTACCCTAAGTAATACAGAATCATAGAATTGTTTAGGTTGGAAAAGACCTCTAAGACGATCAAGTACAACCGTTAACCCAGCACTACAAAGTCCACCCTGAAACTATGTCCCCAAGTGCCTCACCTACACGTCTTTTCACCAGGACTGCACCACTTCCCTGGGCAGCCTGTTCCAAAATCTGACAACCCTTTTGGGGAAGAAATTTTTCCTGATATCTAATCTAAACCTCCCATGGTGCAACTTGAGCCCATTTCCTCTCATCCTGTAGAACGTTACCTGAGAGAAGAGGCTGATCCTCACCTCAGTAGAACCTCCTTTCAGGTAGTTGTAGTGAGCAACACGGTCCCCCATGAGCTTCTTTTCTCCATGTTTAACACCCCCAGCTCCCTCAGCCATTCCTCATAAGACTTGTGCTCCAGATCCTTCACCAGCTTCATTGCCCCATACGTGATCCAGTATCTCAGTTCTTCTTGTAAGGACGTGGTCTTCTTGCTAGGGGACAATTTGGACAACCCCAAATTAAAAAAAAAAATGGAAAATTCATATTGCAACACAGTGCAACAAACCACCCCACCCTAATCTGCTCAGAAGAAAGGAAGCACAGTGACTTTTAGAAATATTTTTTTTCCATGTTATAATTGAAAGGTGCACTAAGGCTACCAAATAAATTCTGTTTGAAGTTCTTCAAGGCTTCCAGAAGATGAACTCTTTCAGGTTTTAGCATTGTGTTACTTTTATTGCTCCTTCTCCATTCTCCCTCTTTCATTTCATTCCTCAATAAAAAGCTAAAAGCTGTGTGAAAATGAAAGGAGTTATTTTTCCACTTACTACAGGTGTTTGTATATATTACCACACTTATATACAGAAGTACAGATAAGCATGTTTTCCATCCCATATCAGTTGCTGTTTTTTTCCTCTATTTATTCCTCTCAATGCATCAGAAAAAGAACATAAAAGAAAATTGAAACCAAGCAAAGGGACCACACTATTCCAGAACAGCAAATGACTAAAATATTTGTCTAGGAGTTGAGAAACCTGAGGCAGATAGTCAGACATGGATAATTTGACTTGAGCCTCTGCCAATCTAGCTTCATGCCAAGTCCACTCTATTTGTTTTCCTAAGAAAAGGGGAGTAGTCAGCATCTTTCATTTTAACATGAAAAATGTATCAAACTTTATCACTCAAAACTGACATATTGTCACAGAAATCTGGTTTCAAAGAATATTCATGCCCAAAATGAAAATGTTTACATAAAAACTTCCATCACTCCTACTTATCTTTTTAGAAGGTGGCAAAATAATTTCTTATGATGCCATTAAACAGCCAAGGCAGAATACAGTGTACTTACAACATGGTATAAAAACATGCACAGAAGAGATTCTTCAAGAGACTCAATGAAACGGTCACTAGTGTTCACAAACACTGCAAGAGAATTCTGAACCACTTTGAGGATGTGACTTAAAAGTCAGTCAGCATGGTTCAGGTAGAATGCAAAAAATACAAGGCAAACTTCCAACAAACCCCTAGAAATTTCTGTTTTCCCAAAGCTTGAACAGGAGTGTTTGCAAGGCTCAGATGTTGCATGAATTATAAAAGCAAGCTACAGAGCAGGATCAGCAACAGCCTGTTCTGGTACTGCAGCTTGGTGCTACCAAAATTGCTATCCTAGGATCTAGACCAAACTGCGAGCAAGCCAAAAACTATAACGTTGATCAAATTCAATACTTCACATGGAGCTGCTCTTGATCTTTAAGTGGTTTTAGAGTACATTTTACTTAGATTCTCATTTCAGTTGTTCTTTGCAGATTTGTTCTTTTCTGTGTGGGTTTCTCTCCACCCCTGATTCAAGACCCAGCTTCTACCATTCAAAACTTTTCCTACTCTTATAAGAAGTCTATGGCCTTTCCCGTATTCAACATCTTTTCTGTTATCAGCCTATTTGCTTCAGGTGCATCTCTTACACAAAGGTATAATTTTTTTTCATTCTAAAACATTAAAGTTCTAGTTATTCGCCTCTGAATGAAGAAATACAGATATTACTGTGACTGCAGTGCAGTGTACACCATTTAATTTACATTGTGGTTTAGTCACGGGTCGTAATTAAAACAAAAATCTTTGGAAGACCTTAATGACTAACATTATTTTATTAGCAAGTTTTCTGTCTTGATTTTCTAAATATAATTGTCTTTTCTAGTTACAAAGGTTTCAAGACAGGTGTTTACTCACACTCTGCTCATTCTGGCTTATCAAGCACTTTTTAACATGCTACAAGAAACACAGGACCCACAAGGAAAGGTCAAAAGCTAGAACTTGTAGATAATACACAACAGGCAGTCAAGCAGGAGATACCAAGGATAGCAGTGCTGTTTGAGGTCCCTGCAATAATGGGGGAATAAAACAATCAAAACAAACCCTCATATTTAGCATGTTTCCACTGTACCTAGAAAACAAAACCTACCCCAAAATGCAAAACATAACAGAAACCTGAACAGAAACAAAAAAAAAAAAAAGATTACCTAACTGTAAAGGTCAAAGATTTCTGACTTCAAATTTAGGTCAATACGCTGTGCAAGGTGACATGGCAGCAGACCAAAGGCCTCTACAGTCAAGTTCTAGCAATGAACTATGATTTTAAAAGGCAGTAAACAAACACATAAATCTTTGATGAATCACCATGTGGTAGATAAATCAGTTTTTCCTTTCATTTATATCAGAGAGAGCTAACAGAAACCTTTCAGCCAGAATTACCCCTTAGTATAAGTAATTCCTCTTCCTCCACAGTATTTACTACTCAGAGATAATTTTAAGGTTCATATTCTCTTACTCTGCCTAGTGGAAATAGCACGATGTCAGAATAGATAGAGGATATAAAATTATTAAACTTAGTGTGCAGTGAAGTCCATTCCTCTTGTTTCCTACTTTTCTAAGCAAAGTGATAAAAATATTACAATTGTGAGAGACCATCACTAAAAGACATTGCAGAGGCTTTGCAGACAGCTGCCAACCATTATTGGATCACCAGTCTAATTACAGTCACATGTATTTCAGCTGGTAGAGGGAAAAAAAAAATCCTACCCAGGTCTACTGTCAGTAAAATATTTTAAGTTATGCCTCGGGTAGTGAGCTTTAGGAAAAAAAATAACAGATCACGAGGGAAGACCCTTCCTTCTCTGCAACCATCACTTAAAGTGTCCAAAATCCATAAGCCATTGTGTTTCTCATTTTTTCAAGTCTACCTTGGTCTTTTCAAGCATATATGGCAGATATACTATGTAATAAACATCTTCAGGTAAAATCAAGACAGGTGGGGCATGACACTGCTGGGAGCAGTAGGATCTACAGAGAATGCACACTTCACATTTTTATGCTGGTCAGTAGAGATTTTACTTTTTTATTTTCTCTCGCTGAACTCTAGAATTCTGAATTTCAAGAATATAGAAATTCCAAGCCAATGGAAATTTCCATGTGTTGTGTTTCTAACACATGGGTCTTTAACATAAATCATCCTGAAATTGGATTTCACACTATTCATTTGCCTGACTATTACTAGCTTTACTAAGTTTTGTATACATTTCCTTGTTTGTCACCCAAATACTTCACACAAGCGAAAACAATTAACTAGAACGAGGGGAGGTTTTCCACATGGGACCTAAATATTAAGAAGAATATTCTATATCACTGCTAATGACTTCTATTCTTAAAACCTTCCTAAAGCTGAATTTCAGCTAGACTTGCACACAAATTAATTGCCTAGAGAAAGGGCTTGTGGTCTAATCTGCAGTATATTAGAGGGATTCATGTCTGATTGATAGACAGTGCTGCAGTAGTTATATTTTCCTTTCCCCTTTGGAATAAAGCCAACTCAGAAGTGACATCTATGAATTACTGGGTTACCTGAAGGTTAAGCCACTTAAGGGAAAAAAAATGTCATTTACAAGCTGTAAATCTTTTTTGCAAATCTTACTTTCATTCTAGGTTGAATGCTTCTAATGATATCATTGGAGCCTCACACAGAAAGCAAGATCACAAGTATTTGATGCTCCAGTGTTCCATTACATAGAAAAGAAGGATGCTGCCATTACTACAAGCACATAAACTTTGATTATACTTCTTAAAGTCATTTGCTAAAGTTAAAAATAAAGTGCAAGAGGCTACATTAAGACGCTTCATTGAGTTTTAATCAAAGGGAGAAATGATATTTCTATTTTTTATTTATCTTCAAAATGTGACTGATTTTTCTACTGATAATTACTGAATTTCTGTAACAGCATTAAGTGTGTCTGGATATTAATTTAGTTTTAATGATGTGCCAGTTAATTACAAAAATTTACTCACATACACAGACAAACCCAACAGTTCTGATACAGCTTTCAGAAGGTAAATTCACATCTGCTGACACATGCTTTAGCAAGTAAAATATTAATAGAGTTAATGTTGTATTGAAGTTCTATTTTTTTCTCTCACTGTAATAATGCTACATTTCTTA
Organism: Oxyruncus cristatus; assembly: GCA_013399855.1. NCBI lineage: Eukaryota > Metazoa > Chordata > Aves > Passeriformes > Cotingidae > Oxyruncus > Oxyruncus cristatus. The sequence goes on from VXAY01001848.1 coordinate 782,235, forward strand.
TTGCATTATCTAAGTCTCTCAACATGTTGGTACAGTACACTTACACAATTCTGAAGTGTAAAATAGATAAAAATGGTAAAGGGCAACCTACAGCGGAACTTTGCATTTTGTAATGTGACAAAACAATGAAAAAATCAAATTTTGAGAAATTGAAAATTTTCAAGGAAACATTCAAGAATATCAGGAAAACATGGAAAATATCCTATCAAAAAAAAAAAAAAAAAAGAGTTTGGACTGTGTTTCACTTTCAAAATAAGTGAAAATGAAGAGGGAGAAGAAAAAAAAAAACCATTTTTTTAGTAATGGCCAAGCAGACGTAAATGTGAAGATTTCTAACCAAAAGATAGAGTATACTAGGTAGCATTTAATCAAATAAACTCCTTTGCTATGATATTCTTATTTCTAGGGTAATGAATCACGTTTTGCCAAAGTAGCTTAACTATTGAAATTTAAAGGCTTTTCACTAAACGAAATTTTGAACAACTTTTATCTGCAAAAAACCCCTGAACTTATAAAATTGCTCTCTTGCACTGATGGCGGCAGTTACACTCCCTACAGTTTCAGAAGTGTAAAACGGAACACAAAAATGTGTGTTCAAATCGCGAAGAAAAACGACTGCAAGTTGTGCCAGTTGCACAAATTAATTCTTCTGAGTTAGTCAAGAAACCACCACATTCATCTTCAGCTAAAAGTCACACGTGCACGGGACACCATGGTGGTACTTATCCCATGAGGAGACAAGGACAACGAGGGACAAATTAATTCTTTGTATTATTTCTGCTGCATAAAGCATCAACAGCAGAAAATCTGAACAGACCTCACCAAAACATACAAAACCGACTCAAGAGTATAAGAACTCCCAATCATTTTGTGAGCGAGGCTCCCCTCTCTGGCATAAATCAACACTGACTTTTATGGAGCTACACTACTCCATGCCAGATGGAAGTCTGGATTTCATCAGAAAGGCTTAACCATAGGAGGGAAAAATAAGGAAACTAAGTTCCTCCGTCAGTAATTAGACATTAAAAATAATAATAGTAACTGTAATCAAGGGGAACAAGAGGCTCCAGCATAAGTTTTAGCCAAAGCCATGCTGAGCTACAATAAGATTACAGAACACAATGCCAGAGGCAATTCAGAAAACAATGAAAAAGTTTCCAAAAGGCTAATGATATTGCTGTCCAAATCATACCTGGCAGGAACATTCAAAAACCACATCTGTTGTTGGGAATTAGCTCTCCTCTTCGAAGAGGAGAGCTACCTTAGGTTATTTGTTATGGCTGATATGAAATGAAATATTGAAGTAAAACTGAAATTTACTGTTCTATTCCAAATCCCAGGAGACTCTAAGCACTTCTTGGTTAAAAGGATGCAAGATTCCTTTGCATCTTATGAATACAGGAGAAACAGGCATGTTGTATCGAAGGCTGCAAGGTCTGGATTTTTAATCTTCAGGATACAATCACAACTTCTCCCCTTCAGCGAATGTAAATAAACTGAAATGGTACAACTGAGGGAATTTTAAGATGAACTTTCATAGCTTTAAACAAACTCAGCACTTGACTCTATGTTTGTTCTCAGAATAAACCTGAGCATTTCTATTTGTGATGCAATCTAGCTTACAGCATTATACCAAGAAAATAATTACTCTATTATCCATCTCTAAATATATATATATATATAAATATATTTAAAAATACCATAAAAATCATGCTGTACTACCCAGAAAGATTTGCATTCACCAGTGGGGAGTAAAGCATGTTTCTATATAAAAATATATCTTCTGGTTTTCTATTGCATTATCCAGGATGCTGCTTTCAGACATTGGTCAGCCCAAAAATCAGTCACGTTGTCTCTCAAGACTGGAGGACTCTTGTCTAGGCACTCTGGATCAGTGAGGTCTTACCTTCTGAAGTTTTGTTGCTGGTGACAAAACATCATGCAAGAAACCAAGTAGTTCTTAGCTAATCCGTGTCAGAGGATGGGAAAATGCCACAGTAATACTTATATATCTTAACAAAAAGAGCATTTATACACAGTTGTGATAACAGAGCGTACTTATAATAGTGAAAAAGTGAAGTATAACATGTCAAAGCCTAAAACAACAAAGTTAATTGCCCTAAATTTAATAGCATTCTGAGAGAGTCCCATCAGCACATGTTTATTATTTTTAAGAAATGTGCAAGAATCCTGTATAGTTATAGCACAGCAATTATGAAAGACTAAGAAGCATTTGAGTTTGCCTTTCAGAAACACTGTGCCAGGACCTCAGAATAGGAAAAGCTGTCTGTAATTGCTAGGCTCACAAAAAAGGATGCCAGTCTTTCTGACTTCATGACCATTTCAGGTATGTTTCATTGGTATGTTCCAATATGATCACCAGTGTCAGTAGGGAATTGTGAGCAAACCCTCTCTCACTGACAAGTTACACTTAACAGAACGGGATTTAATAATTTTCAAAGAGAAGTCAGCATCTGAAATTCATTGTATTAAAAAACTCAGTGGATCAAGATTAAAAGGGACTCCTGACATTTTATTTTTGTGAATTATAGAGTTTATGGACTTGATAAACTGCATAAAAAGGAAAGCTAAATCATTATATGCTTCTTAAATAATTTTCGAGACAAAACAACCCTCTTTTTAAAATATTCCTTTCAGCTCAAGGATTAAGATTTACCGCATACCTATGATCCAAATCTTGCACACTCTGCTGACAGTGACTGCCTTTACCAGACTCAGGAGTAGAATCCATGCTCCAGGTATGTTTGCAATATGTTTATTTTAATAAACATCTACTCAATTTCCCTTTAAAGACAGTATCCCACATTCTGCTGACAATGACTTTGTTGCAGTGCTTCATCTATCAGCAATCTCCCCTCTTCTGTGAAGTCATGACAGAAGATCACTCAACACCACCACAGCTGAGCTAAGTTTTCCTGTTTTCTCCTTGATTTTGGCATGCTATGTAACCATCTCAGATCAAGGCAAGGTTCCAGCACTGTATCTTGTTGTTACACAAAGGCAGTAGGAGTTAGAGCTCCCAACAAAAGTATCTAAGGCTAGGCTCGTTAGACTGTATTTTATGAGGTTCTTGTCGAATCTAAGAATAGCACACAGACTGCACTCCCTGCTCACAGAGCAGCAAAGAGAAAACAAACTAACCCAAACACCATCCACCAATGTTTTCCAGTGAATTACTAAAAGGAGGCTCAGTCCCTACATGCAGCATAAAGGGCAGATAAAGACTCTTTAAAGACTCCAGGAACACACCTAATTTTCATTAGGAAATAAAGTAGAAAGTGTCAAGCTAGTGCTGGGATTTGTGCACCACTTGGCACAGCTCTACAGCAGCCTGGGGAGAGGAGCCAAGTGCTGAGCTCTTGAGGAATAAGCTCAAGAGCAGCAGGATGTCAGTTCATGCCTCTAGTACTGCCAACATCCAGTCAAGCAAATAGAATACAATAAAAAATAATTAAAATAACTCCCACCTCTGAAACTTCATATAAGTCATCAGACAACCTTAGCAGATTCAATGATACCATTCAACCTTCCTTAGAGATTCAGTCCGCTTTACCCACCCCTGTGACCAGTTATTATGCTATAGGTGTAAGGACGTACAACTGCAGGTAACAAAGAAACACTCTCTAACTTTTCCCCATCATTTTTGGGTATCAGAGCAAGATAGAGCTATTATGCAGCCGTAACTTCACACCCAACAAGACTCTACCCTCAAAAACAGTGATGCATCCTTCAAGTCCTGGAACAAAGTCCCACAGAGACTACATGTATCCCACCTACCCTGTCCACTTGATGTAAAATGATACAAAAACTTCCCTAGTAGACAAGATCGACCCACCCACCTGTAAAAGTCACTTGACAAACACTTTTTTCAGCTGCCTCTAATGAACTAATGGTGTTTTGTGTTTTCTTCAAAGTAATTCAAGTGGAGACAAATTACTTGATTCCTTCCAGGTGGCAGTGATATGGCTACTTGGTTTCAGGTGGTAAAAAAATGAAAAGTGCTGTCAAACAAGTCTCTAAAATTCCAATTCTCCTAAATCTTTCTTTAAGGGTTACTGCTTTTCTCACTAACATCAGGTTCTGGAGTCCATGATTTTACTTTAGCTTATTTTAGCTTTTCTTTTTTTAACTGGAGGGTTCAGTGAGGAGCAAGCAATAGTTTCCTTGGCTTAAAAAAATGTGCCTATGTAAATGATGTGGTAATGATCTTTCTCAGCCCGATGCTTAAGTCATTCAGACCTATAAATCACTCTCAGATACTAATAGTCTAAAGCAAGATAATAACTCAAAATAGAAATCTCATTTAATTTCACTGCAATTAAACCAATTAATATATAATGTATCTTCTCAGACACCACAAGAAGTTTATCCACCTTCCCCAGTACTGCTCTGTGCCCTCAACCTTATGTGTGCCTGATCATGCAAAGCTTTAATCTGGGTTCTGTTTTCAGAGACATGGCAGAAACAGGTCCTTTCTGTGAAGTCTCATGCCTTCCTGATTTTTTTTCCCCAGAGCTGTGTCTTTCCCCTGTTCATAACCACTACAATTTGCAGAGCAACAAACTTTAACCTTGCTCTCTGCCCCTGACCTCTCTATGAAACACATTTAATTTCCTTTTACAGCTAAGGGCAAATGTCTTTCCCATCAAATGCATTGACAGTTTAGTGATTTTGTAGACAACAGGATATATAGAAATAGTCAGAAATTGATAAACAGTAATCAGAAGAATACATAAAGACAAAATATGAGTTTGAAAAAAACAAATTTTCCGATTCATTATCTTTACTCGTTAAAGCTGTGTTATGTAGCAAACATGATCCATATTATAAGTTATGGAGGCAAACTGATAACCAAGTCCAAATTTGTCTGGATGAAAATTTGCTGTAGAGTATAGATGATTTTAGTTATAAAAATAATAATAAAAATAATAAATGCAGCACAATAATATTCTTCCTTGACTACAGATGGTACTGTCATACTGAGTGCATTTACACTGCTTTTAAACTACTATGACATGGTCAAGCACTAAATTACAAGATTATTCTGTGAGAGTAAAGATATTTACTACTTTTTCAAGAGCAGCCAGTACTGTATTCTGCTAATCATCCTCATCTCTGAGGCATAAAGGCTATATATGTACATCTACAACATACCAGAAAGCACTCAAAGAACCACAGGCTAATTTTAGCAAAGTCTGGAACATATTATTACACAACACATCAACTACTCTTTTTCTTCTGACAACGGACTGCAATTTATAGAACAGTATTTTATTTGAACTCTCTTGAGAATCTTCTTTAATGATCAGGGAAAAAAAACCTGCTGGAATAGTTAGCTGTCAGATTTTAAAACGAGAACTGTCTTGGTTAGTTATGAGACTGCATATAGAGTTTCTGGTGTACTCTCGTTCCCTCATTACATTATCACAATTTTAAAATCAGAAAGAAGGATTAACATAAATAATGTGGTTCAGACTGATAATCCCTTGAAATTTAAGGTTAGGATGATGATAAGCAGAATAACAGATCCCTGGAAATTGCAAACCATTCTGTTTTCTGAAACATGTAGGCTTTTGCTAGGGTACTACTGGTACCATTAATTACTATTGGTACCAATAAATACTATTAAGTACCATTACAATGAAGAAAAAAACATTGTATCCTCCCTTTAACGGTCCAATTTTTTTTCAGGTAACATTCACAGAGATAACTGCACAGGTATTTTTTTGACCACGACTCCTGAAAGACTTTAGTGGCCAATTCCCCCGGAACATTCAGAACACCAAAAGTGGAGAAGTGCATGTCTAAATTTTTAGTCTTGAATACCATGGTCTGATCAGAACCCTTTTGCTGTAAGATCATGACGTTAAAAACTAATCTCCTGGGCCCCTGCGAATAAACTTCTAACTCAGGGGTCTCCTTCCCAATAGCAGAAAGATTGCAATTACCAGAAAAAAAGCACCCCTGTACATAACCAGATAACACAGTTGTGGTATTAATCTCAAGCAATCACTGGCCCATGATTTTCTCAGCAAGAGGTGCTGGGTTTGTATGAAATGATATTATCTTCTACAAAAGGCTCAGATGTCCGCTGACATTAGCAGCAATCCCCAGCAATAACTTAAATAAACAGAGGGTCCATAGAGATAAAAAACTATGTTACTGGATAATTTCTTACAACCTCTGAGAGGCTGGTTCCATCTCCTGATCATACTCCGACTTTATAATCAGACAGACTTGGGATATGTATCATGCCTAACTCTCATTTTCTGGCTCCAGCTGGAAGGGAAATCAGGCATGTGTTTCAAGTGGGAACTGTAGGTGTTCCCGCACAGCCAGAGTTTTGGTCATTTCACTGCAAACAGATGGGTTTAATATACTAACCAGCCTGATCTACTTCCAAAATCAAGGTTCTATACTATATAAACATGCACATTCAAGTCAAATTATCTGAAATTACTACTAATTACAACCGCAATTCTAATGAATTTGTCTATGCCAGCTAGTTGTAAACTGGCCATCATCAAATATCGTTTAGGCATATTAGGTGCACAGCAGAGAACAGTGACAAGAAGTTCTGATATTTAAAAGATGAATTGATTTCAAAAGGTACAAAGGAAAACATGTATACTTTAGTCACAATCTTCATGATATATCCCTCAGCATGGACACTGCATTTGTAGTATGGAGGGAATCTGGCAGTTCTGAACTCTCAGCATAGAAGTGAGTGATCCCAGATCTGTGTGCCCTGGTGGTATGAAGTGATTTACACAAATCACATTGCTGGGGGGAAAAAGAAGAGGGGGGGCAGGGGGGCTGAGAGGATGAAGTGATTTAACCACTGTGACCCTTACAAGAATTAAAAGAGTTAGCTGTTTCAAATCAAATCCTGACTCAAGTTTCCTTCAGAAATTCAATTGAACTAATTTTTAACAGTGAAACTGCAATCTGATTTCTGTAGAACTTAGTCCCAAGTAAATACCCACAAGCTTTCTTCACTTTGAATTGCATTAAAAATTGTCCAAGTGTTAGCTTCTATTTTATCATACCCTAAAATGATAATAAACCTTGTTTCTATGTTGAAGCACAATGTAAAGTGTTTTACATTTGCACTTCACGTATAGAAATATGTGGGATACAAGGAGGGTCATATGGACTACAAATGGGTATCTCACTAGACATTAAGCATTAGAAATAGTTAGGAAAATACACTGGCTATACTGGATGTCATGCTGTTAAACTGAGGTTAAATATCTGTCCCTACTTTGTTTCTTCTTTTACACCACAGAGAACTGAGTTATTTGTATATCTGAATTCACTTATGTGTATCTAAACTTGCAAGCTTAACTTACTGTTTTGATTTCAGTGGTATTTCAAAATATTATTTCTATTTAGTCAAGCAGATGCTCAGCATTTCTGAAAACAAAATCAATATTTTGATGCCTAAATGTAGAGAGGAGCAGTTTTTGAGTATCAAATTTCGGTTTATATCACCACTTCATCCCATATCTCTCTTGTATGTGGATTTTCTACAAAGAATGCTTTGGAGATATTGCAGCATCAATGCCCAAGTTCCACTGAACCAACTCATGACTTAACCCACGACTACATTTTACATACATTGAAAGCTCGTCCATAAGATACCTAGCATGTCTATAAACTTCACCTTCTAGGCTAAAAGGCGGCACATCATTCCCCTTTACTTCTGATTTTTGCATTTTTATGAAGCCAACATTTTTTCACCTTTGGGACACACCCATTGTGTTACATTTATAGAGGAGTATAGTCTTTACAGTAGTACTTTTGCATCCTCATGCTCTAGTCAATCAAGATTAAAGTTGAAGATAGAGAATAATACAACATAAGGGAGTCGCTTACATGAGATCACTGGGAGTTTGGAAAAGGTCACGGGGAGTGAATGCAAAGTTTGTGTCAGTCCTTTGAAGCAAAGCAGATATTGTTTATCTTAGCTTCCTTTGGCAAGTAAATATAGTTCATAGCAATTTAACTTGACTTTTTGAAACATTACATTTTTTTAATTACAACAGCAAGCTGGAGGAGTTAAGTAGCTCCTCATTTCTTTTTCCAATAAGCCCTTCAGACTGAAGGGAAAAGCATTCCTAAGCCTGAGGCGCAATACTGCTTGAAGCAAGACTGTACCTGAATTAGCTAACCATCCCTAACTCCCAGGGATGGGACTTGCGGACACAGAAAGATTAGAAGATTGTTCCTAGTATGCCTTAGAGAAAAAGATAACAAAAGAGAGGACATGGACATAAAACATTTACATTTATCGATACAACTCAGGACTTTTTTTTCTTATTTTTGCCCATTACAAGTGTCAAATAATTGTATTTGTATTATAAAATATTATGTGTGTGTGCGCATATGCTGTATTGGGTTTGTGTGGCAAGGTTTTTGTACCTGGGGGTGGTGCTAGAGGGGTGGCTTCTGTAAGAAGCTGCCAAAAGCTTTTCCTGTGTCTGACAGAGCCAGTGCCAGCCAGCTTTGAGACAGACCTGCTGCTGGACAAGGCCAAGCCCATCAACTATAGTGGTAGTGTGTCATAACAGCGAGAAAGACTTCACTCAAGAGAGAACTAATTTAAAAAAATATGAATATTTAGGTATTATAGTCCTTGAATTATGTTGCACTGCATCCTTAGATTTTAATTCACTTTCTTTAACCTTGTGCTTCATTAGAAATAGGCATCTATAATAATTACCAATAGCAACACCTATCCAGAAGATAAAACATGATTCATGCAGACTCCTGTGTGACATCCATTAATAGCTTTATGTCCTATAACCTAAGGCTAAAAAAAATCTGCCTCTCATACTTCTGTGGCCCCAAACTTACCAAATACAAAATGGTCCTATCAGGGGCTATGGTATTGCAACTGCAGGAATTTTTCAGTACTTATAGATCTCAGCATTTCTGTTAGTAAGTGGATGTTTCTGGTACACCAAATTTAAGGAGAAGAACAGGGAAGAATTCCTTGTTTAAGTTACAGACCATTATAAGAAAGCTATTAACTCCCAGGATCATTTGTCATACTGGAAACACATTTCTGTTTCTAAAATGAGTTTTACAGTATTTACTACAAAAACATTTGTGGTATAGATATTTCATTTCTAATTCAGTATTTAAGTACTTAAATAAGCAAACTAATTCTGAGCCATCTTTCTGCCAACTGCACTGTTTATGTCTTCTCTAAAATAGTACTATCAGTTTTTTCAAACTCTTTTCATAAAAGAGAATGTTTCAGTGAGTCAAATAATTTTCAATATTTAGAGAGACGAGCATTATAACTCAAACCTTCACCACTCATTTACAGACATACATTATAATATTTTCCTCAATATTTTCTTCCATTCTGCCTTTGCATCTTTCATGCATTCTAATATCTTGTTTGTTTGTTTGTTTTTCCTGAAGCTGCTTTCAGCAAAGGATTTTTTTCTTAGGTTCAGTTAGCAAGCTAACTGAGCTGAGTCTGCTTGGAAGGCTAGAAGTTGTTCTGTAATCTGCCAATCTTGTGTGCATTGCTTTACATTCAGACTTTGTTTTCCCTTGTGTTACCCTCTCTAGTTGCTAAAAGGGCTCTTCTAAATAACCTTCACTGGGCTTGGTTCACCAAGATACCTTCACTGGCCAACCCTTCATGCCTGGTGATCTATTGTCTTCTCCTTGAACACTCTCATGCCCTGTTTTTTCTGTCGTTCACATCTGAAGTCAATTATTACTGTAAAACAGTGTATATGTATATTTATTTTTTTTTACAGGCAGTGTCTGCTGTTTGGTTGGCTTGCTTCGAAGCATTTCTCCAGTTTGTCATAGTCATTTAAAAGCCCAAGTCCCTGAGTGTGTCTGCAGCCCCTGACAGGCCGAGGTTACCTGCACTGTTTTTTAGGCATACTTGCCTTGCCATTTTCCATTTTACTCATGACACTATTGAATAATTCTGAATTCCAGCACCCCACTCAATAACCCTGTTGTAACAACGAACTTCACGCAGAATTATCAATTTGTTTCCAAGCTTGTTATGTATGCTGTGCCTCTGGTACAGAGATTTTACTAACCTTTTACCCATGCTGGCTTAACTTCCTCAGTTACTTCTTCTCAGATTCATTCAGCTCTCCTAGATCCTCTACAAATGCAAAGAAATACAGAACAATTACTAAAGCACAGTTTCCATTTCCAAAACACTACCCTGGTTAGACCTTTTCCACCATGATTTTACAGACCTTCTATGATTGTGTTTTGCCATAATGAATTTATCTGGGAAAACTGTAAAGTTATTTGCAGGTTAAAAAAAAAATCTCCTAAGCACATGCACAATGGAATTTTTTCAGCCCTCTGGATTGGTAAGAGGCTGGGTATTTTGTTGTATGTTCAGACATTTCATAACTGAGTGCAGTCAGAGTAACTTTATGCCTAGCACTGGGCCTCCCTGATCTGCAGTTTTGTTTCCTCACCTTTTTTCTGACAACCTCTGATAATACCTTTATTAGCAAAACAGTGTTCTATCCATAAATTCTTACATTTTTATCCATTTTAATATCTGTATTTAAAGATAGGCTTTGTTTATTTTTACGCATTTCATTAGTTACTTTGGAAATATGGTTTGACCCTTCATGTGTTCCTCATAAATACTACTGTTGTTTATTTTATTTTCCTATTTATTAGCTATGGTGGATCAGATTTTTGAAGTATCTCTGCTTGGCTCAATCATTTGAAATTTGTTATTTAGCTATGTAAGTTTTTCCTATTCTCATTTTGTTCAGCTACACAACACCTCCCAAGACACTATTTTTGTTTCCTTAAGTAGAATAAATGTCGCATCCAAGGAGTTTACTTTTCCTTGGGGCATTTTTTATGAGCTCCCTCATTTTATTAAATCTGTCTGTCTCAAGTTTATTGTCACTCTAATGCTTCTGTATACGTAACTTTCTCATGATATGGATTCTAATTATATTATGATTATCATTGTTTTGCAGTGCTGCCAGCACTACGATTTAGAGGAACACCTATGTTCTACTTTTATGACTGAAAGATGTACTCACACCACGTGACTTTAGCCAGTTAACACAGCCAAATTCAGACACAATCTCCCTACATTCCCTACATTGTCAATAAAGACAAAAACCACATGGTCAGCACGTGATTCAGGAAAAATATCCCTTGTCAGTACCTGAAGTGTGCATCCCATCTGAGGTAAAATATTCTAGCTTCCATTTAACTCGTCTGGCTTGCAGTTTGGGCTTTGCACAGTGTACATAGCCCTTGAGAGAGAAGATCTGCTTCCTCTAAGTGTGCACATCCCACAGAGCTAGAAGGGAAACAGGTATTCCTCATGTAACTAGAAGGGAAGAAAAATGGCATCTGTTCTAATTAGATAATATTAAATAATAATGTTCTAATTTTAATTAGGCTGTCTCTTAAAAAAAAAACAATTTGTCTGAGTAAGATCTTTATATCTTCATGCAGTCTTCATAATGACAAGATAAAACCTCATGCTGTCTGGGAGTCAAATCACCCAAGTGCTTCTGAAAAGGAACAATGTTTCATTAAACAGGTTTTTTTTCCTCTCCAGAATTATCAGAAAAACTACAGTAAATGCCAAGTGGTTTGAAACAAACATGTGCCAAGTAAGTTTTTTGAAATCTTAAAAATATATATATATATATACAGATTTACAGTCTTATTGTCTGTCTGTTTTAGAAAGACTCCCTGAGGCTTAAATATTAAGGAGAATTAGCATCTGTGTCAGCTGCAGTTGTGTGAGCTAGATGGCCTATGATAAAACGGTGCTGCATCTAATGTTCATATCACTGAGGAACCATAGCCATCCATTACTATCCAAAGACAGATGTGTGAGTTTCAACTCATAAAAACTGGATGAAGGAAACTAATGGGACACGAATCTCCTGGTACCTCTTGGGACAAAGAGAAAGAATGAATAAGATTTTTAAAGACTGCAAAATTTGTTTCCTCTGCAAATGCCTTGTAAAATGTTATAAATAAACAATCAGTTTCATCATTGTTTGACTTTTGGGACCATCACCATGGCAGAACAAAAAGAGCTTTGTCTTGGCTCTCTGGGACTGCAAAAGCATCTATGGGTCTGTGACCAAACTCCTGCCTGCAGAGATAAGCTTCTGGGAACAGGTATTTCATCAGCTGCTCATTGATGACAATTATGTGATATTTACAATTCCAAAACAATGCAGATAGAGTTCTCTCTCTATAAAACTTTAACGAGCAGCATGTTTTGTTGGAAGTGTCATAAAACTTTCATCAAAGTTCAAAATATTCCCAAGAAAACAGCTCTGTCTTTGACAAGAAGATCAGAAATTTTCAGTTTAGATCAAACACTGTGAAGAGGAAGAGAAATGTCGTCTGTTATAATTATTAGGATACGATAATTATACTTTTACAAGCTAAGAAAATTTTTAAAAAGCAGCTCAGTAAACATTGTAAAATCCAGTATTAAGATTAGCTTTTATAGTTTTCCTTATAAGGAAGATGAACAAAGTCATAGTAGCTAAAAACTGAACAATAAAAGTAGGAAAGAGAATGTTGGTTTTTTTATTTTTATTTTTTTTTTAACCATTATTCAGACAGGCCATTCTGAAAAACTGGTCGATAGAGGCTAACAAAAAAAAAAAAAAAA